>JAVSCE010002913.1:0-113425 GCA_032199065.1 Smutsia gigantea
GATATATAGGGGCCACCTTCTTTTTGAGAAATTATTTTTTCTAGGGAAATATATAAACTACTTACCTAGGCAACTCAACTTTTTCCCCCCTATTCAGTTGACTTTCTATTCCCGGGAATGTAGTTTCTCACTGTCAGCTAAGCTTTCTGATCAGCATATTAAGAAAGGCATAAATTGCAAGGCTCAAGGAACACATACTTGCAATTTCCTAGGAATCTTCCTTATCACTTGAAAGTCTTGTTATACACGCTGTACCCCAGCAAACCTTCATTTAAATTTCAAACTCCAAAATAAACATTTCCATGAAGACTTCTTGCAACACACAGTAACAAAAGATAATCAAACCTCTTCTGATTTAGGCAGTTTTTAAGTAAACTAGCTAAACACAGCTGTTACAGCTTCCAATAAACAGAATAGCATAAAACCACGTGCACTTGGATTCCTCCTTGGAAAACACGTGTCTTCCCTCTAGTTACTAGAAAATTCCGTACTAAATAGCAAGAGTTTTCTCATATTGTACAACATTACAGCATTTATCTTAATCTGACCCCTACAACTGAGCATAAAACTTGTTCTAGAGTAGCAGAACCCATAATTAAAATGGCATCAAATGATACATTAATGGAAATACTTAACCCCTATCTTTTAAATAGACAGACTAGAAAATACAACCTCAGAACTAAGCTTTGGGGAGTGGAAAGTACCTCCACAACCGTTTGGTTGGCCTACTTTGCAATCACGGGTTCACCCCTGTGGTAGGCAGCTCTCTTGCCACCTGTTGATAACTCACGAAGTGGGGGTTTGTGTTTCCCACCATCCCCTTCAGGCAGTATGTGCCACCTCTACGCAGCAACATGAACTTGCAGCAGAGCTGGGCCCAGAGAGGCAGTTTCTCAGTTGTGACAGGGCCCGCTCGCCGCTTCTCCCCATGTCGGGTCCCTGGAAAGCAGGCCCCTTATTTCATTCTGCTCGGTAGCGGGAGTTATTTATGGCAGGAAGGAATATTATCCACGTGAAAGGACGAGTCGAGGGAACAAGTCCTCATCCTGAGCTCCGCCACGGTCCTTCTAGAACCGGGGTGTCCCTCACGGAACATCCAAAGCAAGACGCAGCCGCGAGGAAAAAGCGCGAGCACGCGCGAACGAGCAAGAGCCGCGGCCGGCCTTCTCGCGAGACGTCCCTCCCGGACACCCGGACGCAACCCACGCCAACCGTGTCGCTAGACCGTCCCACTCCGTTCTCTCTACCCCGCAGGCCGCGGGCAGCAGGAGCTTCCGGAATCCGGCACGCGTACGTGATGACGCACATGTACGCGAAGACATGGGGACGCAGGCGGGCCGTAGAGAGCGTGAGTTTCGCGTCTGTTTAGCGCCGCTCCCGCCGTCGGTTATGCCTGGCGTTTCTCGCCTGTTCTTTGTGCAGCGGTGCCGGCGGCGGGTCGGGAGCTGCGGGGCAGCTGCCAGCGCTTCCCGGCGCCCGGGGCGGAGGCGAGGGCGGGGCTGGAGGCGCGGCCTCCGCATCGTGGGTGCCCTCACCAGTCCCAGAGGAGGGAGGGCGTTCCTCGAGTTCTCCGCCAGGGGCCCCTTCGTCCACAGACCGGCGTCCGCTTTAGGCCGACGGCGCCGGGAGGATGGGGTTGGCTCTGATGGAGGTTTAAGATGCCTTTTGAGAGCAGCGAGTGTAAAGTGACGTTGCATCAGCCACAGCTTGCAGTTTCAGGTGCACGTTGGAGACTAAAGTTCTGTCTCTCAGTGAACAAACAACCCTTAAGTGGGGATATTTCTCTGAACTGGGATGGGAAATCGACCTAAGTGAATTTAACCCTTTCCTGCCCTGATCGCTCCAAAAACGATCACAAACGGAGCATAAACTTTTGAAGACTCGGGGTTACTCTCAAAATGAGTTACTGCATAGTCCGATTTAGTCATTGAGGTATGTGTAGGCCCCTTTGCAGTGCTCTTAGCAGCTGGACTTTGTTTCTTCCTTTTTATTTTATATTTGGAATTGCGTCTTATGTCTGTCTAATTTCCACATTTGTGCTGCTGTTGTGTCAGGGGTCTGGAAAGCAAATAATATTAACAAAAAAATAGCAGTGCATTGGGTTTCTATATCCCAGGACTACTAGCATCAGTCACCTGGGAACTTGGAAATACAAAATTTGGGATCTTACTCAGACTTGCTGAAACAAGAGTTCCAGTTGCACATGGGTGCTGAATTTTGGGGATTACTGATTTAATGATTAAAAAAACAGCCATTGTGGAGTCACAGAATGGAATTTGAATCCAGGTGAAGCCTTTTCTGGGTGTAAGACCTTGGACAAGTTACCTAAAGTTTACTTAGTGCTGGAAGTACTCAGTGTGAACACACAGGAAAAGTGTTTAACATCAGCGCACGTAGGAAACACTCAAAGATGAGGTGTTAATAACTTGTTAGAACTGCATAAAATACAGATTATACTGGAAGAATTCTTCATTGGGTTAAATATGAGTTGTGGTGCACGAAATAGCACAGCTAAAGGACATTTTACTTTTTTACATCTGGGTTCCCAGTTACATTTTATATTATCAAGGTTGTGGGATGCATGATATTCAGTGAAAAGTTATAGTAACATGTATTCCTTAATAACAATGCTGTTGGGGCGGTAGTATTTTAAAGAATTGCCTTAGTAATTGTTTCAATGGGTAGTTTTGAATTCTCTTGAGTTTCTGTTCTTTTCAGTTTAATTATACTTTCTTTGGACCCAGAATTGGGTAAAGTTGTTAGGGTGGATAACCAGAGACGTAGCCATAGAGCTGAGAAGTATTATGAAGTAGGGACTTGCAAGCAAAAGACAAGGCTGAAGATGTTTCTGTGCTTATCTTTCTTTCCCATATGGCATATAGCTCCACGAGAGCAGAGGGGCCTCATCATATTCTCTCTCCCTCCATACTAACGTTTTTTGGAAGCATCACAGGAGTTCAGGTTAGATGTTCCCTCCACCTGCTGTTTTTTTCAGATTGTCAGTTGCAGTGTTTACTTACAGTTTTCCCCTTTCCTTTTCAGGGAGCCAGGGTTGAGGGAGAAAGAGAAATATTCAGTATTTGAAGCAGCTGCCCTAAAGCCTGGGCTCATTCCACTGTTGAAAAGGGTCACACTTTGGCCTAAACAAAGTGTCATTTTGATTGGAGAACACTGCTCCCAAGCCACACCATAGCTCCTGATACTGTGGGTGAGTTAGTTCTTGGATAAACCTGAGTCATTTGGGCTATAAGTTTCTGTAAATAACTTTGTTAATACTTCCCATAAATTAACACTGTTTCCTCATGGAGCATTCATTTTCCGTAGGCACCAAACATTTTTCTTAATCTTTGTGTAGAGATGTAGACTATATCGTGGTTTTGTGTTGGGCAGACCCTGCTCTGAACCATGCCTCTGCTATTTACTGATTGTGTCCATTAGACAAGTCAACATCCTTAGCCTTAATTTCATCTTCTATAAAGTAGGATTCATGGAATGTGCCTACTTCAGAACATAGCAATAATGAAATAAAGTGCAAAATGCAAAACACACCCATCATTTGTTAAGGATAGATACTTAGTAAGTGCTATGTTTTGGACAGGAGGAAAAAAAAGGTAGTTATCACCTCAAACCTAGCTTTATTTACCTCATTCATCTTGTAGTATTTTTATAAATGAGGTGATTTTGTTAATACCTAACTGCATGACTTTTCTTTTTAAATAAAGATGCTGAAGTAAAGAGTCAAGCTTTCACATTACTGTGAATGAGAGAAAGCAAACACTTGGAGAAAGTTAAAACTCTAAACTTGGTAGAAAAACACTATCCAAGCAACTTCCTTCAAATAGCTTTAGGTGTTTATTGGAACGTCATGGTCACGGGGCGATTAATATTGATATTTAAGGATCTGTGGTTAGTTAATGGGGAAAGTCAGCTATAGAAGGGAACACTATGTTATAGGAGGTGAGACCTCACTGAAACATGCACCAAAGGATTATACAATATCAGGATAGTTATGAATGACATTTATACATATATTACAATGATTTAAATTTTATATAAATAATATACAGTGTGTGGGGGGGAGAGCTATATCTAATTTTGGAATTTTTTCCTTGAGGAGTTACTTGGGAAACACTGTGTGGGAGAGCTAAATATAATTTTGGAATTTTTTTCCTTGAGTTTCTTGGGAAACACTGTGAAAATACTACTAACTCTGAAATTGTTATTTTTCAGTATGAATTCTTCATGATAGCAAAGTGAAACATTTTATGTTTCATTTTTTTTAAAAGTAATTTAAAATCTTGTGTATTTTTGTGTGTGTATGCACATATGAGTATATGACTATGAAAAATACTTGAATAATACCAGGTCAAAATTTTGTTTACTTGGCAATGCGTTGTAGTATGGGGATGGGGATAAATAATCTGTACATTTATGCAAAGTTAGATATGTGCATGCATATGTAAGCATTCTTTGTAAAAATCATTTAAAAGACAGAAACAGTGCTTTAAAAAGATTTCCTTTTATGCTTTAGCTATGGTAATCCAAGCAGTGGTCCTCAGATATTTTAGCTGGAACCCTCTTTAGCAGAATCTTAGCTGTAAATCTGCAGAGCTGAGAGGCTTTCAAAGAAGAGAGGTTGAAGGCTCAGGCTTTGCCTGCTGGTGCTCATCTTGAAGCTCTTGCAGTGGTACTCTGAGGCATGTCCCTGGAACTCTGGAGTCAAGGACACTGGGTGTGAAACTCTCCATCTGTGTAGAAAACCTTAGGAGATGAGCTATACTTAAAAAGTCATGGCATTGAAAATTCTCGTGAGTGAGATTCACAAATAGCTCTGAAGACAACTCCCAGGGTATTTCAGCAACATCAAATGTATATATAGCTTCTCATGCACAGGAGTGAGTGACTATTAAGAAGAAATCCAGCCTGCAGTCTGACCCATATTTTACAAAAGCGTGCAATGTAAAGAGAGGAGCCTATGCAATGTTTTTTGAAAAATCATCTAAGTTTTTTTTTTAATCCCTCTACTCTGTGACAGCTGTATCATTGTTAAAACTATTTAATATTTTAACTGGCTGTTGTTTAGCATTACAAATAAGTCCAGGAAAAAGAAACAAGGAGTCAATGGAAATACATTGTGTTTACCGGCCCTCTATTTTTTGTTGTATGAAAGCAGCTGGTTTGCATTTATATAGTAAAGGGGTTTTCTTAAAGAGTCAATTTTTAGTTAGTAGTGAGCTTTCATAAGGAAAATAATTTCAAATGCTAAGTGTTTTTGAGATTGTTTTTAATAGCAGTAGTAGTAATATCACATTGTTGTTTTTTGGTTTTTTTTTTACATTGAGGAGGTTTCCTGGTGACAGCTGGAGAGTGGGGGAAGGAGAGTCACTTTCAATCAACCAGCTGCTCTGTGCAGCATCATGACAGTGATATTTCAAAGCTGGTGGATAATTTTGGCTGTATTCAGAAAAAAAAATGCATCATATTTCTGGGAAGCAATAGATAATGTGCAAGAGCCCTTTGGGATCTAGATGATAGCCAACTAACAATGTGTGCATTCAAGGTTGCATGTTGGTGTTATTTACCATGTAGTTTCTTGGACATTGTTACATGCACATCATAATTATAAAGCAATAAAGTCTAGTTCCAATGGGGGGAAAATACGTTACTCTACAAAGAGGAAGGGAGAATGGAAAACAAACTTCGGGAGTGTGCTGTGTGCTTTCACATAATATACTACTATATTTATTCGGCACAAGGATTCTAGGAAGTTAAGTGGAATTTTTCATATCTATGGATAAAGAAACAAACTCAACAGGACTGAGTATATATATGATTTGCCCAAGGCCACATAGTAGTAAATGATGGCATTCATATTTGTCCCCAAATCTGGCTTCAGCTCCAGGAATGTCATTACACCAACAGCTGTTTGTGGTGTTAACTTGCTTATGCAATTTTAATCCAAAGTCACAATATCAGGATTATGAATGAAATTTATACATATATTACAATGATTTAAATTTTATATAAATAATATATAGTTTGTGTGTGGAAGAGCTATATCTAATTTTGGAATTTTTTCCTTGAGTTTCTTGGAAAACACTGTGAAAGAAATTTTACTACATTTTTGTATGTTACAAATACCAGCAATTTGCAATTATGTGTGTTGTAAGTAATCAGTTGTGATTCTAAATTGGAACAAATGCAGGAATAAATATTGCGCATAATGCCTACGGAGTCTCTTCCTTCATTTGAAGGTATTCAAGATTTCCTCATTTCTTTCAAGGTATGTTAATTTTGTATTAATAAGGGACCTTTTTGCTTTCTAAATTTCCAGCTTGTAGCTGTTATATCCACTAAGTGATGACTTCAAACAAATCCTCTTATTTTTGTGAGATTGCTCCACTGCTTTTGACTATGGGTTTCGCTCGCAGGTTGATGCCTGCCCCAGTATTTTCTTTCCTCCTCTCTCTATGCGCTCACCCCATATAAAATTTTAAAAATTATTTTTGCTGTTTTCGAACCATTCCATGTACCTTTACATACAGTCCTATTATAGTTCTTTATCACTGTAATGTTACTGTGTGTACATCTGCGTCTCAGACTATGGTTGGCTGAAAGGACAGTGCTTCCCCTTTAGTGTGTGCTCAGATGCTTATTCAATGAGTGAATATAGACAGTGAGATATAAAATTATATGCTTACTAGTTTTATTGCTGTAGTTTCACATTCACTGGTTTTCTTCTCTGGGCTCATGATTAGAGACATTAGCTGATTTGTCTGTTAATAAGTTATGTGATGGTGAAAAATGAATGGCTAAATCTCAGAAGAGCATGCAGGATACTTCCATGATCCTTCCCAAAGTCTCTGAGATTGAAGAAGCCTCTTGTTTGTTTGTTTTTTTTAGTGAATGAATCTAAATGATTCATTGTACTGAAGTTCTAATCAGAAGTCGTCATCAAATGATAACATTTTATTAAATGTGTAATCTTATTTTCAATGAAGAACAAAGACATGGATTATACTGTTTTTAAAATCACTTCAGTAATTAAATGTATTCTTTAAAAACATCAGCGTTATATAGAGTCCAAATTTCTGACCATCTAATTTTCCTTTTGGGATACCATTCTTGATCCAGTGTCCAAGTTTACAACTAAGTATATGACTTTGAGAGGATTTTGCCTCATTTGTGTAAAAATTGCTCTTGTACTGACATCCTAGCTGTATGCACTCTTCTTTCTTTAGGAATGGCATGCCCACAGCAGACCTTTGAGATACTGCTTATCTGCCCTCCATGTTTTGGTTCTATGGGCTAGAGAGTAGTGTTATTAGAAAATGAGAGTTGATGATGCTTGAAAGAAACTGGGATCTGCTTGCCAGCCCGTGGCAAATGTCCTGGTGTTTTGAGTAGGGGTCTTTGACTACAAATAACAGAAGCTGAGTTAACTTAGTCATGTCATCCAAATAACTGCTTCCAGGATGAGAGATTTGTTGGAAGTGTATCAGTAATAAGCTCAGAGAATCAGTAGAAAACCAAACCACCAGGCCTTGGTGAAGGACAGTAGCTAGTTGACTCTTGAGGTTTGGGTAGACTTGGTAGATTTGGAAAATTCTAAGTTAATGCTCAGCATATCAACTCCAGAAGTTGTTAGTATTAGTCTTAGTGTTTCTGCACAAGTTTTAGATTCTAGGGAGAGAGTTACTATTCCATCTCTGGTCACCATCACCCTTGAATCAGTGTTGGAAAGGCCACCCTTGAGTGCTGGTCCCCCCGAGGACCACGTCCAGTAGGGACGGGAGGCAGGTCCCTGTTACCTTAAGAATGAGGTGTTGATGCTGGGCAGGCGAGAACCCCAAGTTTCCCCCACCACCTAATGATGAGTGGATATCTGTGTGCTTTGTGAGAACATGACTGACACCTCTGAAGTCTGCTATGCTCTTCCCCTTCTTGATTAGTTCTTGTGCTGGGAGGATTTCAGTTTTGTAAAAAATTCACTAGCAGTTCTCATACAGATTAATTTAAATGGGGAATGGCTATACTTTCTCATTGACTTTAGGTAGACAAAGAATCTGGGATGAAGCAAACATGAGAATGGAATTCCTTCAATCCTCTTGAAGGGAATGGTGGTAGGTGCTGGCACCTGGTTTAAGGACTGATGTCTGAAGAGCTGTCAATCGGGGAATCTTAATGAGCCCTCATTACACTGAAACTTTAGTCTGTTAGAGAAGAAACCAGCTTATGATTGATACTGGAAATTATAAGTGATGATGGATCAGAATTGGAGTTGGCACTAATTCACCTCTCTGTGGAGCAAAAGTCAAGATTATATATAAAATCCAGTAGTTTCATTTTCACATATAAAGATTATCTCATCGTTTCTGTTAAGACTGTAACACTTAAAAAAAGAGGGAAAAATAAGAATTTTGCCATCTGACATCTCCAGATTATTTTTTTAATCCTAAAAGTAGAGGCTCATTAAATTCTCAAGTTATCAGATAATGTTGACAGAAACTCTTGTTTGAGATTTATTATAAAATTTATTTTAATTAAAAACTCATGTGCCTTCCACATACCACATCATATTGTTTTTAAATGTGTGTCTGCTTGAAGCGCATGATGCAGTTTAAAAATGTAGGATCATAGAAAGCCCAGAAAAATGCTAATTGTTTACTAAGTTATAAAAGAACTTTAAAGCTATTTAAAATTTTTAATTTTAAGCCTTCTTTGTATATATGGATTAAAAACACTAATTTCCCAATTTATGATTTTATGTATATAATCTCTCTTAATCCTCACAAAACCAAATGAGCCTGCATTATCTCCTTTTACAGGTGAGAAGCTGGCAGTTAAATAACTTTCCTAAGGTTACATAGCTGGCGTGTTGTAGAGCTTTTACCAAAGATCATGCCCTTAACTACTATGTACACATAGACATTGCTAGCCCTGTGAATCATTTTGAGGAAAGGCATTGGGAGTTTCTTTTCCCAGAGCCTGTCTACTTACCCACAGTTACCTGACAACTTATTTATGTTTAGACACTGTTCACATGTGTTATATTATCCATCATCTTGTGCTTCTGTGTGCTGTGAATGTGGCAACAGTTCCTATGTTGCAGTAGAGTGCCTTGTGAAGCCTTCATCCCTTTAAGTCTTAAAGCAGCCCAAAAGTCTGTCACGTTGAATTCAGCAAGACTACTTTTCATTTAACAAAGCTGAGTGTTGCTTTCTAGGTGAAAAATAATTAAATGCTTTTAAAGAATGTATTTGATTAACAGGAAGCTGATCTGTGTAAATTAATTATAACTATAATTATGTCACAGCCTTGTCTTTTGTTATTAATCAAATAATTGACCAGAAGTTTGGAAGTTTATTGTAACTGACAGTTAGTGGTTTGACCTTGTGTGTTGTCTAGAAGTGAAACATGCACAGTGCATGTAAATGGCAGTTTGTTCATTGAGCTGCATGTGTTGTCAGGGCATCTCATCTTTTGGGTTCTTATTTTTACTCCTTCCTTCTTTGCTGAAGTTGGTATATGTGAAATAAATGTTACACTGATTTATCTCACTAAAAGCATCCAGTCAAGCACAAATGTTGTCTGTGTTCTTGTCTAATTATCATCAGACATGAAAACTTGGCACCTTTAGGACATACAGTCAAGTAAACAAATGCCAAAATTAAGAATCTTGATTTTAAATTCCACATGAAGGAAGGTAAAGCAACTTTTGGTGGAGAAAATACATAAAGGAGAAGAGTAGGGGCACATTTGACAGGCTGAGAGAGAATTTGTCCCCTCTTATTCTGACTTGTCCAAGAAAATCCAGAGCATGTAGTATTTGAAATATTTGAGTGATGAGAGCCTCTAAACTTTGGTGAGTTTTATTAAAGAAATGGGTTTGTAGGAATAAAACATGGAGGGGAAGTGGGATAATGATGACTGACTCCCAGCAGTTCCTAGGTGCGGGCTGTCTCCCCCCACACACTTCATACTACTGGTATGGTGTGCTCTGCTACAATGTGACAGAAGCATTTCTAAAATCACCAGACTATGCAAAATCATGCATAAAAACCACAGAGCTTTTGGGGCAAATGGTGTTAGGTGCAAAACACTCAAAAACCTTGACAGTGATAAACACACACACACACACACACACACACACAAAAGATTGGAACCTAATAAAATGGTAGTTTTACATGTTAAATGGTTAAGAAATACCTAAATACTACAACAGTATGGTACTTTAGCTTCAAAAAGTCCTGAACCTTGTGGAAGTGGTTGTCAGGATTCTAGCTTGTGAATTATTGTCTAGTGATGGAAGGAGGGTTATCTGGAATTGGATGCCCAGCCATAACTGCAGATGTGTGTGGGTGTAATTCATAATAGACCCTGTGAACTCAGGTAGCTGGTAGACTTTTGAGGTGTGTAAATGTGTACATTGCATGAATTTCTGTACCACTTGCTTCAGCTAGGCGCAGTTTTCTGCACTCACCTAGTGCTTCGTGCTGATGAAATTGTGCATAATCAAATGCGAAATTTTCATTATGCTCAAATTGTTCCTTGATATATTAATTGCATTTGAAACTGCATATTTGCTAGTTTCAAAACAAGCACTGTAGCAGAACTGACTGGACTAATTCACTTATACTTCCCTAATATAGCTCATGTCTCCATGCAAATAGCACATTCATGCTGTTTCCACTCTTTAAAATATCTTTCCTTCTTTTACCCATTTTTTAATCTTTCAAAGCCTGGTGCATGTGAGAAGCTTCCCTAAGATATTCTCTGAATTGGATTATCTTAATATTTTCTGTATTGGCACATATTTATATATTTGCCCATTTCCAAAGTGTTGGTTTTAGAAGTGACATAAGGTATGTCAGTAATAAAGGGGGGAAAAAAACAACCAAATGGCTGAGTAGCTCTGAACAGAAAAAAGCACATTTGTTTGTTAGGTGAAATTAAGCTTTTTCTAGCTTGGGTGTGATTTTGCACAAAGAAGAGTGAGTTTGGGTGGTGTTTTACAATAATGTGAAGATGATTTTCATGTGGCAGGTCCTCGGATGAGACCCATGTTAATGTCTTTAATAATATGAAGGTGCATTTCTACAAAAGTCATTCTTCAAAGGCAAAGTGGCATGATCTGACCATGCAACAACTAGTGATCCTTTATGTAATTCTTAAAAGATGGAAAAGATGTTTTTGCTTCTTTGTGGCTTCCCTCCTGTGTTAAACCTTACTTCACAGGTCAGGGCCGGGGGGTGAAAGAATTCCAAGCAGGGCACACTTCCCACCCCATCTCAGAGCCCCCACTTTGCAGAGTCCTTGCTAGTTGAATGCCTGGCCCTGGTGGGAGAAATTCAGAGCAGGCACAGAGGCTTTTGTTCCTGTTGTACAGGATGTGTAACAAATTAAGAAAAGTGACATTTGGAT
Organism: Smutsia gigantea; assembly: GCA_032199065.1. Lineage (NCBI taxonomy): Eukaryota > Metazoa > Chordata > Mammalia > Pholidota > Manidae > Smutsia > Smutsia gigantea. Next base: position 11,425 of record JAVSCE010002913.1, read on the forward strand.
TATTATTACTTTTTTGTTTCTACCTTGATTTTAAAAATGGATTCTTTGTTGTTTTATCTATGACCTGACCATGGTAACCATTAACAAAAGAAGTGGGGTATTTAAACATTACTTTGTATTACTCTCTTAAATGTGGATCTACAAATTGACTTGTATCAGGAAACAATTCCAGTTGAGAGAATAAAAGTTTTACATAGGGAGGCTTTCTATGTTTGAAATATTTTCAAAATGTGTACGCATTTTGATATGTTTAATGGGAGTCACCAACTGCCCTTTCTTGGAAAAGACTATTCTTTATGCTGAGATTATGTCCTTCCTAATTCTTTTGGTGGGTAAAGTGTGATATCTGTTATTAAAAGACTGTGGGGTGACCTCCAGTTTCAGCTCTGACATGTAAAGAGCTTAGAAGTTGGCATCCCTGTCCTCCCAACAACAAAAAAGCCAAACAAAGTCAAGACTTTTCTTAGAACCACAAGACATTTGAGGTCAGGGCACATGGTCACCCCAAAATCTGGAGAGGCAGACTTATATCAAGAGTCACAGCCAAGTTCATGTAGGAGGGGAAAAAATTCTTTTTTTTTTTTCTACAGTCCTAGGTTCTCTGGCTGGGGGCCCTGTAAACTGGACAGACAAAAGACAGATGGACAAGAGAAAAATGAACAAGTTTATTAGCATGTGTGTCATGCATACATGTAGGAGAACCTAGAGACAAATAACTCAAAGTGATGCTTAAAATTTGGGCTTATATAGCATCTTAACAAAAGAGCAGTATATTTTTAGAGAAGTAACAAGACAAAGGAATAGGGCTTTGAGTTTCTAGGGCAGCCGATAGTAGGAAGGTAAGTATGTGGGGGAACTGGTAGGAAATAAGGGTTCATTTGTAAAGTTTGTTATGTGGATCCCTCTGGTGCTGGGTCTAAGTTTGTCTCTAGTGATTAAGTTTTGTCCATCCTGGTAAAGAGGGGACAGGAACACCTTTGCAAATTTATGTCCTGCTTTTAGGTAAAGATATAGGCAGAGAACTTTTCTTGTGTATGCTTCCTCTCAGTTGCCTTTGGCTCAAAATAACCCTTATGCCAAGTGACATATTTTGCGGTGGCACATTCTGTTACCCTGCATTCAGCCTACCTGGAACGGAAGCCACTGGCGGCAGTAACTGGTTGGAACATTTAAATGGTAATTTTGATAAATTGTTGGACCCTGAGTATATACTATCTTGAGAGTTAAAAACTCTCAGTGTTTCTGCAGACAACTTCATTTTATTTTTTATAATTTATTTTGGTATCATTAATCTACAGACAACTTCATTTTAATAGTAAGGACTCTGGAGCCCGATTATCTCGGCTAAAATCACAGGTCTTCTATAAAATGCAGAAATAATAGTACCTGCTTCATAAAGTTTAGATAATTGAATGGGATATGTCAAATGACAAAACTAAAACAGCTTAGTAATGAGGTTGATTTCCTTTAATCAAAGGAAAAATCCTGGGGGAGTGTAGTGCCTAACCAACATGGAGCACTCTTTCCTGAGGAATTTTGGGCAAGAGTGAGTTTTATAGGATGTTAGAAGAGGCAATGTGGAAACAGGGCGTGACTGAATAGAAGATGGGGCTTTCCTTATAAGGCTAACAGGCCTATCTCCTAGGGTAAGGTGAGGTAGCTAACGCTGCAGTGGAGCACTGTGATTGGTGTTAGTTTCCTTGACAGTGAGGCACTTCCCTAAGTGCAGGTGGATTCAGGTTTAGGTTTGTGATGGAGGCAGGGCCACAGGGGTGGGCTCCCTTCTGTGGGTACTGATATCATTACCCAGGAACTTTAGCAAGTAAGAGCATACCTGTGTGGTTTCAGGGCAGTACAGCCAAAGGTGAAGGAGTAATCTGTATATGTTACTTTAGCCAGTGATTTGATTTTTCTTTTAGATTGTTATTTCGGAAAAACTATAAATCAGTGGCAAATGAGTGTGTCTGTGTAAGTCATTAAAACAGCAGCTAAGAGTAATGAGTATTTACTCTGTGTGTGGCATTATTCTAAGTACTTTGGCGTTTTAAGTTATTTAATCTTTACAGGAATTCGAGGATTAGGTTTAGCTATTAGTATTATTACCCCATTTTATGTAGCAGGAGATGGAGGCTTAGGTTAAGGGACTTGTACAAGTTCACACAGCTCTTAAAGCTAAAACCATCCAATGGAACTGATTTAGACTCCAGAGAGTGTGCTCTCAAACCCCAAGGTACACTCAAAACATGGTTTGGAGGAGATGATAAAAGGCCTCTGGGGACATGCCATTGGCAGTGGTGGATGGTCTGTGCAGAACATGTTGTGGGAGATCAGTGAGCGCCAGCATGGTCAGGGATTCTGCAGGAGCAGGCAGAACAGGAGCTGGCGTTGAAGGTTGGGGAGAAATTGAAGGGGTTGTGAGGCCTGTGAGATGCGTCTTTGGTCAGTGAGTGATGCTGGCAGTGCAGCCAGGCCCTGCCCGTGTCCCCGAGCCCTCAGTGTCTCTGACAGATCTCTAGACTCTAGCGCCCTCAGGTCTGTGAGGGTTTCTCTGGCCACTGACACCCGCTCGAACTGCCGTGGCAAGGCACAAGTGACAAGGAGTTAAGGCAGACCCCTAGCCCTGTGAGGGCTAGCACTGGGGTGTGTCTGTACTAAGTCCTAGAGTTCCCAGTGAGATAGATGCTGCCTGGGTCACCCATAGCAACTCACTTGCAGACATTTTTGGCTGCTTTGCCTGCTATGTCTTGCTTCTCCACTATCCTATCAATGTATTTGTTGCCTCCCAAATCAGTTACTTGCAGAGGCCCTTGTCTCAGTGTATGCTTCTGGGAATCGCAGACTAAATAATGCATAATAATACCAAGGGCAAATAGCTTTATTCATCAAGGGTATGCTAATTGAGCCCTCATACTAGCCCATTTTACAGATGGGGAAACTGAGACATGGATTGGTGAGGTGATTTGCCCAAGATAACTAACATAGCAAATCAGTAGAGCACCAAGTAATCTCATTCAAGTCAGCCATCCTACCACTGCTTGCTCTGAGACCTAGAGACAGACATGATCTGAGGGGGAAACTAGGCATAGGAGAGTAATAGAAAATAAGGTTAAGTACTCAGTGTTTGAATTACTAGGGCTTCCAGGGAGCCTATCAGTAAGGGTCTCCCATTCTGCCACTACAGAGCATCTCAAAGGATTTCTTTCTTCTAGCAGCTGCTTGGGTTGGATTTATGAAATCAGAATGTCCCCACCTAATCTGGACTTTTTTGCACTTTGGTAATTTTTCCCAGAGTTACTACAGAGAGGATCAAGGCCTGGCTGCCCTGCTAAGGTGCCACCCTCCTGGTCTTGCACATGGACGTGCATAATTCTGGGCAGAATCTACAGGGGACCTTTCCTGATGTTCTTATCCCTGAGAAATCTAAGGCAAGGGGACTTAAGAGGCCCTGTGCCCATGTTTGATTTTCTGAATGCCCCCCTGGTCCCAGTGAGAATGTCTGAGAGCCACCCAGCAAATGGGCAACAGTAAATGAATAAAAGTGCCTGTGTGCATGAAAGGACTCCAATTTACTACAGAATCACCTGTCAGACTTTTCTCGTGACCATGGAAGAAGAAAAGTTGGCCCTTGAACAATATAGGTTTGAATTGCGCAGACCCACTTCTACAAGGATAGTTTTCAGTAGATAATGTTGGAAAAAATTTTGGAGATTTGTAACAATTTAAAAAAAGATATTTCTCTTCTGTAGCTTATTTTATTGTAGGATTACAATATATAATGCACACAACATACAAAATAAGTGCTAATTGTTGATATTATGGGTAAGACCTCTGGTCAACAGTACGCTACTATTAGTAGTTAAGGTTTTGGAGAGTCAAAAGCTGTATACGGATTTTCAACTGCATAGGGGGTTGTTGCCCCAACCCCTGTGTGTTCAGGGATCCACTGTATTTTATTTGCATTTCTCTAAATCTGCATCCTTAGTCATCCTATAGGGGTGAAGCAATGTTCTGTCTCTCATTACATGCAGGGAATAATCAAAGCAACTTCTAACTCCTTTGAAACAAGAAACCATGTGTGCACTTTGTCTTTTTCTTTCTCTGAGCCTAATAACTAATTTGTTGACTGATCACATTGCTGACCTTGTGAAAAGTTAGCCTCTTCCCAGCTATATTTTCTTCCATCAGGCAGAAACTGATAGATTTCTTTCTGTCTGCCTCTGTGCATCTCTATGTCTCTTTCTCCATCTGTGCCTCCATCTGTGTCAGGATGCATGTGTTTGGGGAAAACAGTTCAGTCTTAAGACTAGGCTTAAACTTTCTGAGCTTCGCATGCTTCAGGAGAAATTGACCCTTAAAGAGGCTGATGTTCTTGGACATTCAGGACCCCAAAGCAAAGAGCAGAACCAGGATGGGTAGAGCTAGGACAGCTGTGAGAAGCAGAAGATGAAATGCTGTGTTACTGGCAAATAGTTTCTCCAGTTTGTTTTAATCCTCTTTGAAAGCCCCAGAGATTGCTCACCACTACTAAGGCCCTTGTCTTTTCCTTTCACTTTGACAAAGTTGCTAGTCCCTTGGAATGTATTAATTGTGAATCCTAATTTCCTTTACTCTGTGTAATTAAACTGACATACATACACTCCGATTTTGTTTTTGAAACTAGTTTAGAGCACTTTCTAAATGTGCAACTCCTTTCCTGAGTATTTTGCCTTTACCTAGAACCAGTTTATTGTTCTCCCAAACCAGCACCAGACTGGGGCTCCCAGAGGCCTTTTCATAGGTCTGATGGTATGTGGCCTGTGATTCTCCATTCTAGAGCCAGAGAGGATGATGATCTTGATTACCAAGTTTCCTAGGAGGGCCTTGGCCTAGTTTTGAAGCCCCCAGGCCCAAATTTCATTTCAAGAGTGTCTTTGTGACCAAGGTCACTAAGTCAGATGAGATAGTGGAGGAGTGCTGGACTGTGGTGGACAGTGAGGGCAAGACCGGACAGACCACAGTAACCCATCCAGAAGCAGAAGGCAGTCCTAGAGGTGATCCAGAATCACTAACACCTTGAGCCCTGGACAATGACTTCCATCCTTAGCCAGTCCTCAGCATGGTAAAAAAAACTTGGCTTTTGTTGTGGTAGTGTTGGTGGGTTTTTGTTTGCTTTTAGCTTCTAGTTCTTAGGCTTTTCTATCCTCTTCCTTAGTGTCAGGGCCTGGATGGAAGCTGAGGTCTTCTGTTTAATCTGTGTAATTCTGTAGCTCTAGGCTGAAGGGGGTTTCAGCACTGGGCAAGTTCACTCTGGATTTGGTGAGACTGAAAAATGACAACAGAACTTTGGGGATAAAAAAAGGCTTATACCAAGCTTTATTCTCACAGTGGCAGGTCAAGCTCTAGAATCTCATCTACCTCCGGGACAGTCTGCAAGTAACAAGTGTGCTCTGTCTCTGCCTTCTCTCCTGGCTCTGTCTCTGCTCCAGGCTATGCTCTCCTCCTAGCACCTGGCAGAGCTCTTCTTATAGCAACGCAGGCAATAATGGTTTATTGCCAACAGTGTGCAAGCATGCACCTGCTCAGTAGGCTAAGTATTACATCATTGCAGGTACATGGTGGGTGAGTAGGTTAGGATCAGGTGAGGATCCTGGCCATGGAACTTCCATTTTCCCTACAATTTCCTACTGTGCCATTTGCCCTCTTGGGTAAAGTTGATCTAACCTTGGCCATAAGGATTCTGAATCAATCTTATCACTTCCTCAATATTGTTAGAATCCATAGGCTAGAACTAACTGATTATTAAGACCTGACTTGACCATTTCTTTTGGTCATTTCATTTATTGCCTTGGGCATGTATTCCTATGGCTTGGAACAGATGATTGTATCATTTGAAATCACTTTCTGTATTTAATTTGAACTTCTCTTTTCATAGCTGCTACCTTAATTTTGCCTCAGTAATTTTTGTGTATACATAATAAATTTTATTTAAATGCCTGCATGCAGTGGCTCCAGAAATCCTTCTGGCTGTGGAATTTCTATATCTAAGGGACTCAGAAGTAGAAATCTGGCTGAAAGTGGGGGAGTGGGGGCAAATGGCTAGGGGACTTGCCTTGAAGCTGTGTTTGCATAGCAAGTACACTGTTTTTAGTTAGATTGTGTGTTAATTTGGGGTATTTGTGGAGAGATGGACCATAAGTCTTATCTCTCTCCCACCATGGACACTGTCTGCATATTTCCAGGACTAAGCAAGTCTTAAATGTTTTTCTCAACCTTGCCCATAAACCCTCTGCCCTCAGCAAGTTTACTGTTTGTGTCCCAGAATTTCATCACATTGGTTTGTTTTCTAGGAATTTTACTTTAATATGACTATTTACTTCTTTGGAAAGCTTAAAAATGTAATTCTGCCCTTATAATAATTTTTTCTAAAATAGGTATTGTATTTCATTGGGGCTCATTGCCACAAGCAATATCTAACCTAAAATGTATTGCTTTACCTTATATCTTTTTGTAAGATGTTATTTTTCATAAAATGAAGTCCTTTGCTAAATGGTAAGTATTGGAATCCTTCAATCACTTTTTTTTAACATTATTACTTAAATTATAATAAAATTTTACACCATATAAGTGACTTTGAACTGAAAATGAAGCATTGTTTTAATCCCTTTTAGAACTTTAAACAAATTCTCTCAAACTTGAGCTTACCAACTCCAAGTAAATTTATGTGAAAGAAAAGTATCTGATGTCTGAAGGGCTCCTACCTAGTCCAGTGTGTTAAGGTAAAATATATTGGCTGCGAAGCAGAACTTTTAATTATTTCCTGGCCTGCCTCAGGATCACAGCCTAGAATTTTGAAAGATTCCTATTTAACCATTTGTAGATACTCAAGACATTTGCTATATGCTGTGGAACTGCAGACTTTGGCTTACTTGAGTGACAGACAGGCGTCGACAGTAGCTGCATATAGTAGGGTTTTGGTTGTGAGAGGCAGAGGGTTGAAGGGCTTGCCAGATAGCACTGTCTGGAGGGAAGAGCCGGATGTGAGCATCATAATCTTTGCATTAAATTAAGCAGCTATGTTTGTAATGGTCAGGCTTAAAACAAGAACTATGGGATCTGTGTGAAGTTCACTTTGGTGACCTTTGGTGGTGAAAGCGTCCCACGTGACTACCTATCTATGGAGCTAGCCATACTTATTAAGCACCTTGGACAGAGAAACCCAAGGGCTGCAGTCTGAACATCCCCAAAAAGTCTCAAGGGCAGAAGCTACTTTTCATATAGGCAGCTCTATAGAATAGGCTTCAGAATGGGTAGCAGGACAGTTAAGTGATTTTTTTCAGCAAATGCTGGGTAGACCAGTTAGTAGATAACATGGAACTAATTTTGTCTCTACAGGATTGTGAGAATGAAATGAAACAAATTATGCATAACTACTTTGTAAACTATAAATAATTGCATTTGTATTAGTTACTATTGCAGAAGGTATATAAATATTATTTGAATATTTACCTTGAAACCTAGGCTGAAATACTTGAAGTTAATCAGGTGGTAATGATAAAGATTGAACATCAACTAATATTTATATAGTGCTTATTATGTCTCATACATTGTTCTATGTGTTTTATGTATATTAACTCATCATAAGAAAAAGGTCTTATTACTGTTTAGTATCTGTTTGATAATGAGTAAACTTAGATATAGATTGATTGATAACTTGACCAAGGTCATACAGTTCCAAACAATTGAGCAGGAATTGAACCCAGGCCACTAGGCTTCAGAGGCCATTCTGTTAACCATGATATTATTCAATCTTATGATGATACAGTACAAAGAGACATTATATGTGAGAAAATGTGATGGATCAGGGATAGATGATGACATGATGAGTTTGGATTTAAGCAAATAGAGTCAGGCATATTAGGGGAAAAGTGACCAGTGATAAGTGCTTGACCTTTGATAGGGTCTGTCACCACATAACATATGCCCTTATTAATGGCAACTTACCTGCCTGGACCATTCTTTTACTTCTTATGTTGTTTTAGTGGTCTTAAATCCTAAGTCCTCAGAGGTTAAGTCTTCTGCCTTCCACTCAGTTGGCACTTGTACTTGAGATACATTGTCCCATTAAGTATGGGAAATTTTGTATTTTTCATTTGGAGAGATGGTACATGAGGAAACAAGGAAGGAGGAGCTCTTGTGTCTTGAAAGCATCTACATCTAGTAGCTTAAGGTCAGAAAGGTTTAGTCACTTGGCATTCTGGAAACAGTCTAATGGTTGTATAGATCCAGGTGAGACAGTTTCCCATGTGTTATAATGGTGAAGTGTATGAGCTGGGGACCACCATATAAATGACCTCAGCAGCTTTCAAAAGGGGAAGGTGCTCTCAATTCTCAGTTTTTTCTGGAACAGAGTCCAAGTTGTAGATATTTCTATAAATAGATACTGGAATATAATTACTGAGAGTGTCATGATATTCATAAAGACTAGATTCCCATTATCCTCTTAATATAATTTGATTTCAGTTTTCATTTTTTATTCATGAAGTCAGTTTTCATTCATTTGATTGTCTTCAATTTTTTGTGTGTCTCTCTGCCTTTAATGTGAAATAAGAAAATAGAGACCTATTCTGATTCTCTTTGATTTTATCATGAATGTAGCTCATGAAGCCATTGAACAGATTTAAATGGCCAGAATAATTTTTCATTTATGTGCAGCTTATCATTAAATGATAATAATACACTGATAAAAATTCTACAGTGTACCCCCAGGACTCCCCATCTACTAATCAACTCAGGTAGGTGATACATTCTGGTCAATTGAACACAGTGTAATGATGTGAAGGCACACCATCTGCTCTTACATTTAATATTTAAATATTAAGTTTTAAAAGCATACTTTACATGTTATTCATACAACTGTGTATTGTATTTAACAACCTTCTATTACCTATAGGCTGTGTAAGCCTTTTGAAATGCATTCACATATTTGAAAAGAGAAAACAACTTACTTTGCAAGTATTCAGGTAATAAATCCTTGTTTTTTACTATAAACGCAAATATGTATTGTACCATGGCATTTTCTTATTTTCAAAAATATCTTTAAAATATACATTTTTGTAATTGGGCTATTTTGGGGCCTAAGGGAGCTAATACCTTTAGGAAATACAAAATTAGGCTAAAAAATTTACTGGAAGAACAAAATTTTTTTTAATCTTTGGACTATACTGAGGAGTTCTCATTTATTGGCCTTATAGTAACAAATAGAGAAAACAGTTTCTTTATATTTGGATTAGATAAGCCATGAATGATATGATTCCTGAGAGAGTTACAAGAGTAAGAAGAAATGGTCCAGTTTAGTTCATTCCTCGAGAAAACATACTTACTAAAATAGAATAAGAGAGAAAAACACGCATATACTGTTCCATGTGTATTTTGACCAGGCTCATGTGGTAATTATGATATGCTGATTTCTTCTCCAGCTAATTTCTTCTCCAGCTTTTGTAATTTAAAAAGCAGAGGAAATTTTTAATGTTTAGCATAAACAATCTGGTATTTCCATGGTATTTTTGTTTTGTTTGAAGCAGTAAAGCATACTAACCCACCATTTCTTTCAGAACGATTTTGTAATATTTATAGTCCAATGTGTTCAAATACATTCACTTTCAGTACATAACATCACAGGAGATGATAATGTTAAAATCCTGGCAGTTTAACCAGGATAATTTATCTGTGGTTTCATCATTGTTTCTGAAGGTCTCTTTTGACCTGAGCTTGTTAAACTATTCTTTGAAGAGAGAGACAGGCAGAAACTGCACGTGTGTATGTGTGCATGCTTGTCCATATGGCTATGTGCACCCATGAACTTGCATGTTTGTATTATGTTTTAAGGAATGACAATTAAGATCAACATCATAAGTCAATAGGAAAATGCAAATCGGTAACACCTCACCTCCACTCTGATGGCTATAAGAAAAAAAAGGTGGATTAAAAACAAGTACTGTTAAGAATGTGAAGAAATTGGAATCTTTATACACTGCTGGAGGGAATTTAAATGGTGCAGAAATTTGGAAGACTGCTTGGCAGTTCCTCAAACAGTTAAACATAGACTTACTATGTGACCCAGCAATTCTACTCCAAGGTGTGTGTCCAAGAGAGCCAAAAATGTGTTCCTACAAAAAAAAAATTGTACATGAATGTACATAGCAGCATTATTCATCATATCCAAAAAGTGGAAACAACCCAAATGTCCATCAACTAATGAGTGGATAAACACAGGGTACACTATATATACAGTTGAATACTATTTGGCCATAAAAAAGAAACTGCTAAGTATTGATACTTGCTACAACATGGATGAACTTGAAAATGTTATTCTAAGTGAAAGAAGTCAGACAAAGAAGTCCATATATTGTACGATTCCAGGTATATGAAATGTTCAGAGGAGACAAATCCATAGAGATAGAAAGTAGATTAGTGGTTGCCAAGTCCTGGGAAAAGAGGGTACAGACGGCTAATGGTACAGGGTTTCATTTTGGGGTGGTGAAAATGTTCTGGATTAGACAGTGGCGATGATTTCACAACTTTGTGAAAATACTAAAAACCACTGAATTGTACATTTTAACAGTGAATTTATGGTATGTGAATTATATCTCGATTAAAAAAAAAAGCTTAAGCATCTGGAAAGTCAGGCACTTGCGAAGTACTGAACCTGAGTGATAGCAGACCTTTGATAAATACTTGCCAAGTGTCTTGAGCAAAGCTATATTCTCCCCTATGATTTTCTAGAAAATATACTTAAAACATATGGAACTGTTAAATGAAATTTACCGAAGGCATGACAACAGTAGTAATGACATGGCATTCACTTATCTTAAATATGTAGTGATAAACCTTGTTTTGAGTCTTAGAGAAAAACCTCACACAGTTTTAAAAGATTTCAGTGAAGAATTTTAAGATCTGATGCACATGGAAGTGGTATGGAAGGCTGTTTTCAGAAAAGCGTTCAATTATTCCCGTTAAGACCCTATAGGTTCTTTCTTGTGAAAGTAATTTGGTCGCTATCCGATGCCAAATTGGGATATAATTTATAAGTGGTATATAGTCCTACAATTTAATGGTCTGAATTCTTCTTGAAAGTTTAAACTGAAAATTGAGATATATACCACCCTGGTAAATGATAATGATGAATTATTTTCTGCTTTGTAAGTAAAATTGAAAATCACCATAATTAGTTTCCTTCCCCTTTTTATAAAACTCCTTTCTCTCCCTCTGGAGACACATTGTTTTTCCCAAGTTATAAATTCAGTTTCTTTTGTTTATTCTAGCCACTAGTTTTTCTTATTACATACCTGTTTAATTTTTAATTTCTCGTTAAAAGTAAATATGGCTAATTTTCCTATCAATATTTTAAGAAGTCTTCCATTTCTCTCTGTCACAACCTTGATAAAGTGTTGTCTAGTATGTATTACTACATAATTAAAATGCCATTTTTTATCAAATAGTTCTGGCAAAGCAGTCTATTAATACATTTTAAATGAATCAGCGGTTTATTTCTGTAAAGTTGAGATGAATGTTATTATAAACACTCTTCTGGAGCTAAAAATGGTCATGTGGAATAATTATGTATAGGGCTATGGGGAAGGTTGCTACAATTATAGGAAAAATACTTAGAGATGAATATATCATAGGTATTTAGACTTTTTCAGTCAGTCTCATTTATTTGTATAATGTATGTATATTAAAAAACACTATTCTTGAGTTATTGGGCAAAAAATTTATTAGTCACTGGCAATATGCCAGTCACTGTGCTTTGCTCTGGGTATTCACTGGTGATTAAAATAGCTAAGGTAATTCTGCCCTCAGCCATTTCTGCTGCCACCATGGAGCTTCTGAAATGGGAGCACCTGTGTCAGTGGACCACAGTGACTGAAACCAAGACCAGGAGACATGTGGCCAGAGGATGACCATAGTCGTGTAGCTATGGCAAAGAGTTTGTACTTTATTCCAACTGTAACAATAGGCTATTTAAGGCTTACTGCAGGGGATCCAACTTCACTTTTATAAGATTATTCTGTGCAGTTGTGGAAAACGGTTGGTATGTATAAGAGGAGAAGCAGAGAATCCAGCTAGGAAGTGTATTATCATCCAGACAAGTAATGATGGTGGCTTAGATTAGAGTAGTGGCTCTAGAGCTAGAGAAAAGTAGATTGATACAAACTGTTTGGAAGAACTAACAAAGTGTGTGGGGTGGGATTGGGGGGTAGTGGGGTGATGAGGTCAAAGGGCATATCAAGGATATTTTCTGCATCTCTCACTAGAATAGCTGGGTAGCTGGAGATCCTGTTTCTTGAAATGGGAATATGGGAGGAGGAGCAGAATTGGAAGGGATGGTCCAGTGCTCCATCTGAGGCATGTTGAGTGTGTGGGAAGGGATGTGTTTCTAAGGTAGAGAGGTGCAGGAACTAGCCTACTCTTCCTTACACTGTGGTGACTGATTTATGGTCTGGGTACAAGTTAGTATAAATAAATCACTTCCAAAACCAAACACATCGCACCAGTTTCTAGCTTAAAAATAAATTGCTATAATGGATCATGCCTCTGGTCTCTCTCATGGCTTAGCACTCTAAAAGTCTGTATGTATTTGGTGGGCAGGACAAAATGATATTTAATTCAGAGTCAATGCTCACTATTACACTCTCTACTCTTTGTTGTTCTTAGAACTGTGTCCACCTGGCCCACAAAGTCAAGTTATAGATTTGCTCTTCAAATGGACCATTGGGATTTTCTGTTGCCTTGTTGCAGGCTGCATCCCTCACCTTGGATGGCTGACTTGATAACTTCTTTCGGAAGCAAACTGGGCCATAGAGTCAATATGAAATAGTACTATTTCTCTTTGCTACTTAAAACTCAAACTTATGTTGAACCTACACTGATATCCTAGTGGCCTTTGTGAAAGTGGAGCCCAGTATATATGATGCACTTCACACATTGGTTATGGTTATATCTGCCTTCACATTAAGTATACACTTGTTGAGAAGGTGAGCCACAATATTTATTCATCATTTGATTTTCTGCAGCCAATATTTTTATTTCATTCAGCAAATAGAAATGAGCCATTTAGGGGCTAGGATGGTTAAGTGCTTTGTTCTTTGTCATACCTCTAGGGCCTGACAGGGACTGGCATATGTTGGGCACTTGCTATTTATTAAATAAGCGAGTGACTGAAGAAATGGCTGAGTAGTTATTCTGTGAGAAGGATGGATAATTCAGTTTTCAGAAACCAAGAAATCAGGAAGATTATATTCTTTCTTAGAGATTATGTCGTTGAAGCCTACTGAGAAGTCAAGGCTGAAAAATATAAATTTGTGAATCATCCTGATAAACAGAATTATAGAAACCAGGAGAATGGAGTTCCCTGAGTGTATACAAAAGAGAGTAAGGGTAGATGAAAGGGGAAAAGCAGAGAACAGGGGACGGGACCGGGCTGAAGCTACAGGAGTATCGGTGCCTCGGAAACAGGAGCAGTGGGCAGTGGGATGTAGAGCTGGGAGGCGAGAAGGGATTCAGAGAGAAGGGGACCTTTGGATTTGGGCAGAAGTCAAGCAAATATAGTACAAGCCTGGCATAGTAAGACAGGGAAATCCCACTATCCTTTTGTTTACACTCTTATTCACTAATGATTCCATTTGAGGGAGTACTTTTTCTTCAACAAAGATATAATTAGTTTTGATTTTCTGCTGTGCATAGCCTGCCATCATAGGACACTGTTCATAGTGATATTGAAAGGTTTATTTTGTGATTTTTTAAATAAGCTAATTACTTAATAACCAAGGCCATATTTTACATAGCTGTTATTACAGGTGATGTTTGATATGTATAATTAAGTAGAGGAATTGAACAAAAAAGCCGCAGTAGTTGGAGATTTGAAAATCAACTTGAATGTCAGTGTGAATGATACAGACTATTCAAAATTATCTGAGAGCTTTTCAGTTGAAATTTCATTCAGTTCTCTAGTCAATGAGAATGCTAAAGAGCTGTACTAATAATTCCATGGAAATAAGGAAACTTGAGTTGTGCTACTAATGGGGTATGTGCACACACATATGTATAATTTTTTCTTGGGCATATCTTTTGGGTGTGATGTTAATTAGAATTCTTAGAGGGAGGAATGGGGAGTACATTTGAATCTTATTAGGATGCTACTATTTGGAAAGATTTATTTACATAAGTAAAATTACATTACAGTAATGAGAACAGTAGCTACTATTTATTCAGCACCTACTTTGTCCCAGACATGTTAAAATAATTCTGGGAAAGAGGTATTATCATTCCTAAAGTGAAAAAATTGAAGTTACAGAGTTCAAATGATTTTTATTTAAAACCCAGGTCACAGATTAGTGAGTAGGAGAATCCTGCCCTTTTTGACTCCAGAGCCCATGTACTTTTCAGTGGACTGTCTGAATGAGAATCTTTATGGTATCAGAGTGAGTTACATATTTGGTTGGAAGGAAGCTTCCATTGGAGAACACAGAAACTGCTAGATGAGAACTTTGTTAGCATTTTATCCTCTAGTCTATTTACCTGTATCTGTACCTGACATTTTTCTTCTTCTTGTATGATAGACAAGGCTGTTTCCTCTAAGGACTTGATTCTTTGTATATCTTGAATCTTCAATCTGTGTCTCTTTCTTTACTAGCTTCTTCCCTTAAGCATGACTTACCCCATTTCCAAAGCAAATGCCTTCTGTATTGGTTAATAATTGCTGCATAACAAACCACTCCAAAACTTGGTGAACTTAAAGTGTCATTTATGTAGCTCATTGTTTTGTGGGTCAACAAATGAATCTGGGCTCAGCTAGACTCACTTATGCATCTGTGGTCAGCTGCTGGTCAGGAAGGCAGCTTTGCTGTGAAGAATGAGCTGGCTAATGGCCAGGACCATCAAGGTGACTGGAGCATGGGTCTACCATCATCCAGTAGGCTACCCTGGACCTGTCCACGTGGTTGCTTGGGAGGATATGAAGAGAGAAGTCTGCAAATCATTTTGATACCTAGATTTGAAACTAGTGTCCCTTCATCTGCATTCTGTCAGCCTAAGCAAGTCACAAGGCCAGCCCTGGTTCAGGGATAGAGAATTAGACTGCTGCATGTGGCACTGTTCCTTGTCACTAACTCCATTTAACCCTTTAAGACCTTAGTCATATCATCACCTCGGTCTGAATCATGTGGCTAGGGTGTGGGCTCCCTCTGTCACTGCATTTAGAACATTTTGTGCCAGTTGGTTATTTTTTAATAGAAAATGAGCTCCTTAAGAACAGTGACTGTGCTTCAGTTCAGGATTTGTCACATAGTAGGTAACTTTCAAAAGCAGTTTTTGTGAAAAATGAAGCATTCCAGTAGCTGATATCTGGCAATATGGAATGGAAGGCAATAAATGCTTACATCTTAAAACTTGCTTGCTGACATTTAAAGAATTTTGGATCTGACTCTAATATATCAAAATCAAATATTTCTTTTAAAAAAATGAAGGAGTAAAGGAAGTATCTTGTCCAGCATTATGAGTAGGAGTCATTATTAAATATTTGCACACTGTCCTTGTAGATTTTTTATTAGGTTACAAGTTTGTTTGTAAGGGAGACAAGTCGTATTTTCATGGCATATTTGTCAGAGAAAGCATACCCATCCATTACCTGGTCCATTGGGCTTTGGGATAAAATTTCTCTTGTAGAATGTAAAATGAGGAAGGATGTGAGCCAGTGTTCTAGATATTACTGAAGAAGACACTGAAAAATACATGTCCTTGTGAAATGGGAGGTGTGTATATATATGTATGTAATGTAAGCTCATCTTCAAGTGAGTAGTCTGACCAGTGTGTTAATTCTTAACTGATGGATTGTCATGTGCATATTATTTTATGTTTTAGGGTCAGCCACCTGTCTGAATACCTTCCCAGATTCCTAAAACCTGACCACATTTTCCCATCACTGGGTTGATACTTAACCATGCGGCAGAGGTCCAGAGGAATTAATGCTGGACTTATTCTGCTCCTTTCTCAAATCTTCCATGTTGGGATCAACAATATTCCACCTGTCACCCTAGCAACTTTGGCTGTCAACATCTGGCTCTTCCTGACTCCTCTGAAGTCCCTGGACAGCACCTGCATTAGTGTGGAGACATGTTACCAGCACAAGGACTGGCTGCGCTTACTGTTTTCCCCTCTTCACCATGCGAATGATTGGCACTTGTACTTCAATATGGCGTCCATGCTGTGGAAAGGAATATGTCTGGAAAGGAGACTAGGAAGCAAGTGTTTCGCTTGCATTGTCACCACATTCTCCCTACTCACTGGGTTGGTGTACCTGTTACTGGAATCGGCTCTTGCAGAGTTCACTGGTGAACCTGGCTTCAGAAAGAACTGTGCTGTAGGCTTTTCAGGTAAGACAGACAAATTTCTAAGGCAGCATGCGTGAAGATGGTAAGGGAGGTGTGGCTGTTGTTTTATTACTCATGGCCCTCGAAGCAATGAGGAAACTGAATTCTGAGTGGGTAAAGTCTGCTGGGGCTCGGATTTTGGAGAGGAAGCTGATTGGAGCACAGGGGGATCATAGATTTTGCTATTCCACATTATGTGGAATGATTCACTCCTGGACAGTTGGACTAGGATCGGATCAAAGGTAGTTGTAGGAGATGTAGCAGTGTGACTATGCACTGGCTCCATCATGGTGGGGCTAGAGAGAGACCCACTGTTGTATTTGTGGTAGGGGGTCCTAAACGATGATGATGCCTCTCTATAACTTCATTAGAATATGTGCATCACACCCAACCATGGCGTAATCACCATGTTTTAGAGCCAAGCTAGTCATTCTAGGTAACCAAGGATATTTAACTCACATATTTAAGGTCCACAGGGCAGTGACACTATCTTGATTTTGTAGATGAGGAAGTTAAGACCCAGAGAAGTGAGGTAACTTGCTCAAGGGTACACACCTAATAAGGTGTAGAGCTGGGATTAGAACCCAGTCTGCATGACCTTAACCATGTGTCATATTGCCTCTCACTAGTCCCCTTCACTAGTTCTTTTTTTACGTTTATCTTCCCATTGAAATTGCCATCAGGACTTAAGTTAGGTGTTCTAAAATGTAGAATGTAAGGGAAGGGGAGAAATAGTCCAGAAGCAGAAGGAAACCTAACTCTTCCCTCTGTTTTCCCTACCATCCTACCCCACCCCCCCGACCCCATCTTCCAAGATTCATCCTCATGTACCTAACTGTGGGAGAAGAAAGGAAATATGCCTGCTTTCACCATATCTTTCCATGGAGGTTAGAAAAATACCCATTACTGGTATTTTTTTTTTAACCGAGTAATTCAGAGGCATTTAGTACCATTGCTGGTGTTTCATTCCCCTTTTATATGTTACATCTTTGGTAGCATACTCAAAGTCCGTATGAACTCTGTGTTAAGAGACATCAAAAAATGAGTGCCTCGGACATCATCTTTGTACAGTATGCCGGGTGGACTTGTAAGGAAAGAGGGTATGTTTCAAAGCAAAAAGTTGCTGTCATTGAGCAATCATTTTCATTTTCAGTTCATTTTCTTTGCAAATGCTGATTATCTCCACATTTGGATTGTTGATATTAATATGCTCTTTCTTCTTTTCTCTTTTAGGAGTTCTGTTTGCTTTGAAAGTTCTTAACAACCATTATTGCCCTGGAGGCTTTGTCAACGTTTTGGGCTTCCCTGTACCCAACAGATTTGCTTGCTGGGCAGAACTAGTGGCTATTCATTTCACCTCGCCAGGGTAAGTGTTTACTCCTAGAGAATACAAATGAAGAGCCTGCTGTTCCATGGGGAAAGAATTGTAATAATAATGAGGTAACCAATTGCTTTTTACGGTGAGGTTTGTTTTTTCCACTCTTAAGGACAGAATGGAACTTAATGGTCTTAATGTCAGACATATCTGAGTTTGAGTCCTGTCAGCTACTGGATGATTTTGGATTACTTGTCTTATTTGAGTTTTAGTTTCCTTACCTTTTAAATAGGAATTAGAGAATCTGATATACAGATCTGAGTGTCAGTATTCACCAGCCTATCAGTTAATTCTAATAACAGTAATCCAAAGAGGCACATAGAAGTCACATGATTATAACAATAAAACATCACAAGGTATGTTAGGCCAGTGCTTTTAAGCCATTTTCATTATGAATTGTCTTGGTAATAGAACTCTTTAAATGAAAGGCTTTATTCACAACTTTGATATATAAAACGTATCAACTCTGAACTGCTTTGAGTTGAGAGGAAGCATGGGGCCCCATTCTCTCGCCTTACCACCTTGTCTGTGTGGGTGCCTGGAACCCGTGAGCTCCAAAGTGCACAGTTTGAGAACAGTGAAGCCTTTCCTTTACAAATGAGGATGAGAAATTTCAGGAGGTTAAGGGACTCATCGAAACAGCTCGTGGTAAATACAAGATTCGTAAGGATTCAGGCCTCCTGACTCCTGGTCTCATGCCCCACCCTGGGTGCTGGGCTTTCCCACTTGGGTTCCTTTCTCTGCTCTCTGTTTAGAAAAAGGAGGGGGAATTGTGGGGTTTTTTTCTTCCCATCTCCTCCACCAGCCTCATTTCTTTTAATCTGTATAATGCAACTGGAAGCGCAGTGTTTGTTTATTTATTTTTACCATCAGGACCTGGATACTTTTGGAGAGGAGAGAAGTTCAGGAAGATTCAGGAAGGAAGATTTCTTTTTGCTGCTGTTCTTTTAAGACAGGAGCTTTTATTTTGCCTTTGGTTGGTGTGACTGTTGGGTGTACTACTTTATCTGAGAACATTCTCCTTGGGCTGTATGTCAGCCCCCAAACCTAGAGTCCTTCTTTTAATGCTAATTTCCCATCGTGGGCAGCACTGCCAGCTGGTCTATAAAAGGCAATGATGTGACCACTGAACACCACTCATTTGCAACTGTATTGTTATCTTGTGACAGTTCCATGAAGAAAGCCTTACAAAATCTTCAAAGTTTACTTTGAAAAAGGGGCCAGTAATGTCTGTCCCTTATCTGAACAGACCCCTCTATACCTTGTCACTCACAGCCCCCTGGCTTGTTTGATGTGACTTGGTTCTCTGTGTAGAAGAGCGACTCTTGCATGTGCTGGCAACACCCAACATTCATATGAAAATCACTCCCTCTGGTACTTGAACTTTTATTCCATAATGAATCCATTGAATAGCAGTGCCTTTAATATTCTCACGTGACTATTTCTGAAGACTCTCATCATGCATTTTAGTTTTTTAGGGTCCTCCCCTTTACATGGAAAAGGCATGGTTGCATTTTCATGTAATATGCTTATTCTGCGTGAAGGGACCTGATATTCTGAGCCTGGGAATTAAATGAAATTTCCTGTCTTTGAAGTTTGAAAGAATAAATCTTTTTAAGATTTGACTACTTTGAATGATAAACTTCTGCTATCCAAGCATCTACTTATGCATGTGTCCAAATAAAGACTGAGCTAAACACTAGTCCAAGAAACCTAAGAAGCGAGTGTTTCTTTGAGATGGATCTTGGAAGAATGGGAGAAACCAGAGCTCTCTTTGCTCTGCATTGTTATTCTCCCAGTGGCTGTCAATTAGAATTTTCATCGGGAAAACACTGTAAATCTTTAGAACAAAGCCTGCTTTATTGTTGGACTTAATGAGCTGCCCTCTGAGAGAAAAAAATCTGCCAAGCAAACATTTGATGGACCTCTGTGTTTTATGAAAGCCATGGACTTAGTAATTTCCCCCATTTACAGCATTTTATGGAGGGAAGCCACTCTAAGCAGCCAGCCATGAGGCCCAGTGAGGGGTGTGGACTTGCCCAGCAGAGTGAAGTAATCACACTCAGTTGCTGGGGCTTGTGCTTTTAAAGCACTGGCGTTGTACCTTGTTTAAGTGATTGCTTTGCCTCCTACGTCTTTTCACTTCGCTGCATGTCCTGGGACCCTGGGAGTTGAATGTGTTTGAGAAGTGTCCCTGTGCCCGAGTGCAGGCTCCTGCAGGAGGAAGGTGCCTCTGTACAGACTGGGCTCTGGCCCCTTCCCACCTCTTAGCCTCCACTTTCTATGGACCGAAGGAAGTGGGCTGTGCTGTCACTTTGGAGCCCCAGTTTTGAACCCCTGCAGTTGCTGGTCAGCCTAAGGCTAACCAGTCCAAGAGCTGATGCTCAGAGAAATGACTGTTACCCATAATTAGACAGCCACTTGGGGACCATGCCAGAGGACAGTGGTCACATGTAAGAGGACTTGGACTCACATGCCAACTGTGGGAACTCAGGCAAACCATACCGCCTCTCTGAGCCTCATTTTTCTCATCTGTCAAATGGGCATTTGACTATTTCCTAAGTCAGTTGTAATCCATATGGAAGTGTACACTTAACTCACATTTTTATTATAAAATAAGTCACCAAAAGTATGCAGTGTCCCTGAAAGGAACATAATTGATTTCTTTTTCTTCCCAAAGTCAGTAAAATAAATCAAATAAAATTTTGTTTGCTTAGTTCTATCTCCCCCCTGCCCCTTGTTTCCCCTTGACTTTTCCATCCTCAGTGGCAGTTAGAAGTCAAAAAATTCCCATGAGCTACTCTTAAGCATGGATTAAGCAGGTCACAACTCATTTGGACACTAGGAGATTTCTCTGGTACAGTATGACACTTCTCAAAACATTAGCCCCTTGGCTTTGAGTACTGCTTCGTCGTTAATGTTTGATGAAAGTAATTTCTTTGATCCTACTGAAAATTTCTCAGTAGATTAACCAAATGAAAGAAAAATAGATTTAATAAATATTTTGTTTGTTCCAATTTTTTAATTGTAAACATTTTCAAACACAAGGAAAAGTTTCTGAACCATTTGAAAGTGAGTTGCAAACATCATGATAACTTCACCCCTAGAAATTTAGTGTGTGGCTCCTAAAAATATTCTTTTACATAACCATGTTACTATTGTCCTGCTAAAGAAAATTAGTACTAAGTCCCCAATGTGGTCTAGTTCAGTGGTCCATGTTCAGATATCTCTAGCTTTCAAAATGTCTCTGTAACTTTCTTTTGTTGGGGGGGTGGGTAGGGGGATGAGGGAGGACCAGGATCTAGTCAAGGATCATACATTGCATTTCATTATTATTTTTCTTTGTTCCCTTTTGCTCTGAGGTAGCCCTTCCACGTTTTTATTTTTCCATGACACTGAAAAATAAATGTCATGAGCAAATTCTGAGGGTCTAGGCTCTTGTGTTGTAGATGTCTCTGCTCATTTCCTCATAGGGTTATTTAACTTGTCCCTCTAGCCCCTGAATTTCTGTAAGCTGGAAGTAAGGTCTGAAGGCTTGATTATGTTCAAATTAAACTTTTTTTTTTACAAGAATACTTCACAGGGATGATGCTGTATGCTACATATTGCATCGCATTAGGAAGGACATAATGCCAGATTGCAATAATTCCTCTATTAGGAATTCTAAATTGAATTTGATTACAGTAGTTACCATTGTAAGGGTACATCTCTCTTTTTGCAACTGGCAGGTAATCTACAGCTTGATATTTCAACATCACACAGATAGCTTGTTCCCAATAACTTTTTGCTTAAAGATTTAGTATATGTTGCTGATGATCCTTGTCTGAATTGGTTTTTTTAGGTTGAGCTGTGAAAGATGAATTTTGGATTCTGTCATTCCTTATACATTTATTAGATGGGGGGTTAATCCAGGGTTGGAGGTTAAGATCCAAAGACAAGGAATTGAGAAAGATGAGTGGTCTCTCAAGGGCAGGTCTTAGTTTTGTGGGCTTGAAGCCTTTTCAGTATTCAGTACTGTGGACCCTTTTTATGTAAAAAAAATACAAAATTTGACACAAAAATGAACATTTTAAATTATAAAAGAAAGATCAACAATATACATATTTTTAAGAGCTGAGAAATACCATAACTTTACCAAATCCGTAAAAATAACATAATAATTACTCCCTTGCATGCCTCTATAATATTTTTTCCCCACAGCTTTGGCTATATACACTTTGCTGTCTTCATATGACAATAATATGGCAAGAGCATTTCTTTAGAGAACACAGGATGGTACCTCAAATCTAATTTTTTATTACTGAAAGTTTAGGAGAGCTTCTTTAACAACTTAACATAAATTTTTAGAATTGTTCTCTAATTTGGGAAAGCCTCTTTCAAAGTGTTTTTATATACAAGATATAAAATTTGGAAACTTTGCAAGTTTTGTTGTGCACTGGCCAATATCAAATGTACTTTGAATGATTCGAGTATCATCGATGATCTTGAGTGGCATAGTATGAGATTCATGTTTTCTTCACTTATATCAATACTTTGTGTTGAATCAACAGGAAATTTAAATACTTTATTGATGTTCCTGTGATTCAGTTCTCTTCATTAATTGGATTACCAGAAATCCAAAAACTTGCTTATTACTTCTCTTTACAGCTTCTGATATGATTTGAAAATATTTCTGTTTGGGAGCTACAAACACAAATTCTGACAAAGTTTATTTTGCACAGTGTTCAAAACAGGAAAATGGATGTGTATTTATAATTGTATTTACTGTGTTATCAAGTATATTACTGACAGAGGAGAATTTCTGATTAATTTCTCTTTTCACTATGTATTGATGGGAACTGAACCCTCCACTTAGGTTTACGTGCTAGGTGGTTGGCAGGACTTTCCGGGCACCAGGTTCTGACTCCAGCCCAGTGACCATACTGCCAGTGCTGGCTGTGTTAGGATGCTCATGAGTTCTGTAGGCCTGCTCCTGTGCTTCCTGTTACCATTCTGGTTAAGGATGCACAGTGGGCATTAAGACGATTCCCGGAAGCCATTTGTGCACTGTGGTGACTAGCACTGCCCCGAAATGACCACGAACCGCATGAAGAAACCCCCCAGACTAAATGTATCTTCAGCTCAGCTTCCCTTTACCTAAGACCCAAGAATGTCTGTGGTCACTCTAATGCCAACTAACATGGGAGAAAGTGTGACAGAGGGGAAGTGGGCAGTTTTAAGTGACATGGTTAAAAGCGCTCACTTTCATGAATTTTGCAAAAACACATGACCATGTGAACACATTGTTGGGACCCCTCCCACAGTTCTGAGGGGTCCTGACGAGTAAGGGGCCTGATAGTCTGTGAGCTTCTTGGCAAATTTGCCTGTGGGTTCTGTTGAGAGGGTTGTCCTGGTGCTGCCGATGGGAAAAGGAGGGGTTGAGAGACTGTGGGCAAACAGAGAGATTAAGACATGGGAGGTCTTGTCAAATTTGTAAACTAGAATACTGTGAGAATAGGGATTGATAGTGAGAGGACAGGATGTTGGAGTTTGTTTTACGGGTGACATGGTCCAGAGCATGGTGGTATGAAACTGAGGAGTGGTGGAAGAGGTCCCTGGAGTCCAAGAGGCTAAGGGGTTAAAAGGTTAAGGTGTTGGATGGATTATCTGCCTGGGTGGTGAATTACCCAGGGTGGTTGTAGGAGGGGGGATAGAGATGAAGACAGTGAGAGGACTGCAGAGTCCTCCGTTAATGTCACGAAATGGGACTGAAGGCAGAGAGTAGACAGCATCTGTATTAGTTTCTTATTGCCACCATAACAAATTGTCACAAACTTGGTGGCTGCAATAAGAGAAATTTGTTCTCCCAATGTTTTGGAAGCTAAATCAACTGGGCTCTAACCAAAGTGCGGACAGGGCTGTGCTTCGTCTGGAGGCTGAGGGGGGATCCATTCCTTACCTTCTCAAGCCTCTGGTGTCCGCCAGTGTTCCTTGGCTTACATCACCTCAAAATCCCATCACCTTTCCCTCTTCTATCTGCATCAAGTCTTCCTTGTACTATCTCTTATAAGGACACCAGTGACTGTATTTTCCACACCAAAAAAAAGGGAGATAAATGGCAATAACATTTTTTGCAAAACACTTTGATGTCTGGCTTAATAGAAAAAAACAGCTGACTCCTATTTTTGCCTCCCCAATTAATCTGTTGAGATATATCATCTTGGTAACAGACAGTTTGGCCTCACACAGATGTGTACTTGGAAGAGTAGGAAGGGGCATTTTAATAGCCTTTTCAGATAATTGTGGATATTTTTCTTTGTACAACATCAAAATTTGGCAATTGGTAGATTCTTACAGGTTAGTTCCAATGTGGAGTCTGAAACCATATCAATGAACCTTTCCATACTCTCTTCTATTAAAAAGCATTGGTCTGAAACTTTGAACAGATCTTTTGCACATATATGATTTTTCTGATAGCATATCTCGGTCATTTAGAAATATTGGTTCACTGATTATGCAGACCTTGTAAATATTAACAAATTTAATTATCCAGTATCAAAATATCACACTTGTTAATATCACCATCAGTCTCATTGGAAAAATCTTTTAAGTATTGGGAAGCTGTCAAGTTCACAGTAGTTTTCCAATATTCTGATTTTCATTCAAAAGCTCAAATGTTACCATTGGCAGTGAATATTGTCAGTTGTTTTTTTGAAGGCTCCCTCCATTCATTTTTGAGAATATGTGTACCATTTTCTGTTTACTTGACTGTAGTCTATCCGTTTTTCTTTCAAGTCAGCATGGATGGGGAGGGGGGCATGAAAATAGCAGCTCGTTCATCTGACAACTCAAACAACCACATACGTGCTTTTCCTGGAGGCAAGCATCTTACTTTGATACACAGCCGAAGTACTTAATGACAGACCCATTTTTGTCAAGCAGCATATTAAAAAGATGTATGCTGATGTTGGTATTTTAAAAATTCAGCATTTTACTGCATTATCAAGGACATTCTTAAATAAACTTCCTTTAATTTCTTTCTTCTTTTTGTTTTTTTTAACTGTGAACCTGTGGCTCCGAAGAAGACAGTAACTGTTAGTCCCGTTTGGGGCCACTGCCTTGATTCATTTGATTCAGGTGGATTTGTCACTCTGTAATGAGTAGACTGTAGCAAATGTGTAACATTACCTCCGAGGCAAGAAATTTCTTGCTTTGTGTGCTTTCTTACCCTTGGAGCCCAGAAAAGAAGTCCAGCTCTTCTGATTCCATTGCACCATGAGAAAGTGGCAAGTGACATGTCAGTGGATGGCTTTAGATAACCCATGAGTCAACCAGCCTCAGTATTGTGGACTGGAGACCAGCCACCGCTCTGTGCTCTTCCTAATTTCCTGACTCACAGAATCAGAGTCGAAGAAAATGCTTTTGTCTTATGCCACTTCATTGGGGATATTTGTTCTGCAGAGATTGTAAGGGCAATGATGAGTTGAATGAAAGGAAAATGGTGAAGTGGAATTGAAAGTAGAGAGTACAAAGGACAGTGTTTGGAGAGTGCATGATAGAGTGGAGGGAAAGCAAAAGAGAGTAAAGAATAGAGGCTTGGGTATAAGTCCATGCTGAGATGCTATGGCACTAGAAATCATAACACTCATCAGGTAGCAGGGCTTGAAAGCAGTGGTTCCAGCTGTGGGTTCTGGCCCTTTAAAAGGTACTGAAACCAATTTAGTGGGTCACAACTGACATTCCAAAAACAAAAAATGAAAAAGAGAGGAACAAATACAAAATAGAAATATTAGTGTTTAATAAGGGTAAGTGTTAATTCAAGGAATTTTTGTTTTAGCTCTATGTGTATGTGAGCTGAGTCAAATCTAAAATGTATTTTTATTGTGGGACATAGTACAAAATTTTCCAGAGATGCTGCTTTAAAGCAGCTACTAGTTGCTTAAACTGAAGTGAAATCTAGGTACAGGAATAGCGTCATTTATTGCCCTCAGTGGAAGAGCCAATTAGATTGCCAGGACCTGGGTGGCAATGAGAAGAACAAGCTGTGATCTCAGATTTCTCCTCGTTTATTGTCTCTAGTTAGAACAAGTATTATTGGTTTATGAGGCTTACTAAAGACTATGCCAGCTCTCAAGATACCGTCTGTGTACAGAAATATATGCTAACAGATTTAGACTTCACCTAAACCAGAAATGCTAATAACAGTCGCTCAGTTATAAACAACATTGTTAATAAAACCCTTTGAAAATTCTCAAAGAAAGGGGTTATTTAGAGCAAGGGAGAAAACGAGGTATAAAAGTTAACACATTTTTCCAAATGAAAGTTCAACATTCCTTTTAAATGTAGAAGTATTTCCAACAGTTTAGAAAATAAAGCCCACATGGATAAAGGGTTAAAATATACACTGGAGGTTTGTGTAATCAAGCAAGTGACAAACATGTAAATCCAATGATACCCAAATTAATGGTGCATGGGAAGGAAAGCCCCTTTAACAAAATGGCCTGATGTGGGAGGCACTGTGGTCCCAGTAGCATTGGGGCAGCGTTCAGGCAGCTTTTTGAGAGGATAGAGGGCTACTGTCTGGGATTCATGTTTTTCAAGGGTGGATTAAGTTGTGTTTCAAGATGTTATGCCAATTTATTATGTCATTTTTGTCAGTTGTAGCACAAGTTGGTCTGCACTGGGTATCATCATTTAAAAAAAAGAAACTTCTTTAGTAGATATAATGTGATGTTGCCAAGTTGGTATGCGTTTGTGTGCATGTATGTATATGTATGTATGTGTGTGTATATATACATGAATTTGTTTATTGATCTGGATGATCATTTTCTGAAGCTTGGTTTTCTGTTTATATTGCACAATCATATCTTTTGTCTTTGTATCTACTGGGACTGTTGCATTTTTCTAATAGCCTTGGATGGCAAGTGTATATAGAATTGATACCCTCTGCTTTATTTCATGGAAGCATGTTTTCACAGCCTGTTAAAGAGTTCACTTTGGATCAACATTCCAGGACTGTCCTAAGCAGATTTTGTGAAGTTTGGGAAATTTTTCTTCTGCAGTTCCTTGGATGTCCATTTACACTTTGCCTCCCTCCCATCTTTACAGGCTCCTGTAAAGGAAAATTTTATTAGTCATACAAGAGAGTTCATTTGTCTGTCTCCCAGGAGGGCTTACAGTTGAACAGAACTCAAGGTGAGAGCAGTACTTAACCAAAGCAATGATTCCCTTGAGTAAGTTTTATGAGATGAGAATGAGAAATTTTGAGGCAGAGAACTTTCCCTCTCACTGAAATTGGAACTCTTTGAGGGAAAGAGTGTGTATAAATCATGTCAGTAGCTCTGTGATTCAGTCCTGTGGAAAGAGAGAATATCCAGCCTTGTCTTGGACAGCTGGACAAAGTGAGCAGGCCCGTGCCTAGCCACTGTAGGAGAAACTTCGAGCTGGACAGCAGCCACACCAAGAACAGAAAAGACAATTTTCAGATTATATATAATAATTTCTTTCAAAAATCAGTTACATTACATAAACTGAAAAGAAATCAGTAGCTAAAATGAAAGTGTAGCATAACTTCTCAGTTAATTGAAAGAAAATATATTCATAGAAGATAAGTTGCAAACTATATAAATGTATGATGAAGAAAACAAATTGCCCAATAGTAATTTCTTTGGTATGAGTACTACCCAAAGAAAACTACTATTAACATTCTGCTATCTCACACCCCTGACCTCATATGTAGTCATGTTTTCTTCGTTTTCATTTAACTTGTTCTGAGCACAGTTCTTCAACATCCTTGGTTGTATGTAATGGCTGCATAATGGTTCCTGTCATGGTTCCTTTAGTTATTTTCTCATCCACTAATTTTACATACCTATTTTACATACTAATTTTACTACCTAATCATTCAAATTAGAAGTGAGGATGTCTATCAGAGCATTATTTGCAAGTCTTGGCTCCCAGGTTTAAATATGTCCTTGGAGTAGATTCCCAGAAATAGAAACATGGGTTAAGGTTTTCAACTATTTTCATGGTTCTTTATACATATTACTGTCTTGCTTTCTGTAAGTTTGTTCTCAGTTATAGTCCATCAACAGCAGAAGATGCCTGCTTCCCCCACTTCCTGGCCAACCTGAATATTCTCTTAAGGTTTTTGAAAATTTGATATGTTACAAAAATGATTGCATTGCTGTAATTTACAATTCTTTTATTAATGAAATAGTACAACTTTTCATTTCCTTTTTAGTAAGTTGTATTTCTTTGGGTGTGATTTGTCTGGGTCACCTACATGTTTTCAAGAAGCTGTAATTGTTCAGTGCTAATGAGTGCTGATACTAAATTCCAAGAGGTTCTTCTTGTTAGATTATGAGTACTAAGAGATTTTAAGTACATGGTATAATTTTAGGTTCTATAAATAATAACTTAGGCAATGCTTATAGGTAATTTCCTTTTTGCTTCTATTAATGGATAAAGATTTATTCTAAATAGCCAAGAGCAAAAAGTCTTTTATACTGAAAATAAAGAAATGATATTATGGGTTGTTTTGTGGGGGGAGAGTGAAGACATATGCTTTATTTATTTCTTGAAATAATTTTTATTTCTTATAATAGCCATGGATTTGCAAAAAAATTGTGAAGGTACACAGAAAACCCCCATATAACTGTACCCCATATCACCTAATTTTAACATCTGAACATTAGTAGGGTACATTTGTTACAATTAGAGAGCCAATATTGATGCATTGTTATTAACTGAAGTCCATACATTTTCAATTTCCCTAGTTTTTGCCTATACCCTTTTCTATTCCAGAATCTCAACTAGGATTACATATAACATTGGGTCTTCATCTCTGTTGGACTCTTGTCCTAATCAGCTTGGGCTGTAGTAAGAAAACACCATAGACTATGGGCTTAAACAATAGAAATTTATTTTCTCATAGTTCTAGAGATTAGAAGTACAAGATCAGGGTGTCCACATGGTCCGTTTCTGCTGAGGATTCCCTTCCTGGCCTGGAGACAGCTCCCTTCTCACAACCTTGCTTTCTGATGTCTCTCCTTGTAAGGGCATTAATCACCATGCGGGTCCCACCCTCATGACCTCACTTAAACCTAATTAATTGTCTCTAGAAAGCCGCATCTCCAAATACCACCACATTGGGGGTCAGGGCTTCAACATCTGAATGTTGGTGGGGGACAAAATTCAGGCCATAGCAGCTCCTGTTGGCTATGACAGTTTTAGTTTTTAATGAAGTTATAAAATATTTCTGAATGTCTATGTGTTTAAGCATTAACTTCATTTGTCCTCATGTGATTCAAAAGCAGTGTTCAACTAGCCACTAGCATGATTTCTAAGCAAGTTTTAATTTAGGTGTATAAACACACAGTGTCTCCTGTACTTGGACAGGCCTGTTATGGTTCCATTTAAAAGTGTACACATCATACACAGAAGCAGATGTGAGAAATTTCTATCCCATCCAGAGCACACCAGCAAGGAGGAACCCTGCTGTCCATACATTAATCAGACCTTGTTTAGGGCCTGCTTCACCCACTTGGCTGGCTCAGAGTAACAGAAAAGAGCAGTAGGTAGAAAAAAGGAAGCAGCTGTTTTTCCAGTTGAGTGCAGAGTTGTCTGGAATAAGGTTCACTACCCAGGTTGAAACTAATTGGCTATCACACTGTGATGTAATTGTAGGTGTGTGGGTGATGGCGCCTACCCAATCTGTACTTAACTAACTAGGCTCGTTAATGATCAATTCTGGTGACTTGGCGACAGGTGCAAAACTTGGGTTTACTGTTTTGGATATCTCTGGTAATGATAACCGGAGGATATTTTTAAAAGGTGTTTTTAAAAAAAATCAAAGAAAAGTCCTATGTCCTGGGTTAAAAAGTGATAGCAGTAAATGCATTGTATTAAATAGAAGAGCCCCATGTAATGTGTTTTATAGAAAAGGGTATTTTTTTAATCTGAAATTTTAATTATCAAATGTAGCAATTATTTTGACTTGATTTTTTTTCTTATTAATATTTTTTCATTAAAACAATAATGAATCCTGCCAAGTATATGTATTTCCCTTTGGAGTGTTTAGAATATGCACTTTGGCCTGTTTGAAATTTTTTTTCAGGAGACAGTACTGGAGATAAATGTTATACAATTAAATATTCACTCTCAGCTAATAAGATGATAAATCACATCTCTGGAGATTTCTGGGGTATTTACTTAATTCTTCCCATTGCAATATAAGGAAGAACATTTTAAACGGGAAATTCTTTATTATTTGATAATTTCCCTCTTCCTCTTCTGCAGAATTAAATGATTTTTAGTTAAAAGTCATGAGAGTTAAATAGGCAAGAGGACTGTTTCTATTTACATTCAGGTTTTGTTCAAATTATGCAAAATGAAGACGGTGCTATGGATTGAAATCATTAGTACATCAATTATTCTGTGATAACCAGCTAAGAGCAGGCTGCAGCCTGCATGAACGTTTCTTCCATTTAAAGTTGGCTTCTCATTAGCTTATATGAGAGATAAAATAATTTGAGTCTAATTTGTCTCTCTTTAAATGGACATTGTTCCCCTCTGAATTTGAGAGAAGAGCATTTTAATTTTGTAGTCATTTATAACACACAGGTCAAATAAATAACAAGTTTTATTTCTAGCAATATGTGTCTCTTCTATTATTTATATCACCATAGTTCCTTGATTCTAAGATATGCTTTTTTTTTTCTCCCCTACATCTTTTTAGGATAAACTAGGCCACAAACATACTAAAGGTAGCATCAAAAATCAGTGGGGAACATAATGGTTAGTTAGTGAATGGTACTTGAAGAATTTTTTTAACTCTTTAGAAGGAACTAAAGCTCAAGCTTTACTTCCCTATGCTCCAAAACAAATTTCTTATAGATTATGTTTAGAATATGTTAAAAAAGCAACATCTGAACAATATCTGTGTGAGGGGAATTTTTCAATTCTTGAGTTGGGGGGAAATTTCTAAGTGTAAAAGAAATGGACAACTACAAATGAAGGCAAAAGCAACAATTTTTTTCCAGATCAAAATACATTACAAATTAAAACAAAGGCAAAAAAATAAATTAGGAAAAAGAGGGTCGCTTCTTTGTGATGAACAATACTAACTGCAAGAAAATACTGGCAGATAAATGAGAAAAATCCATCAGTAGACAATTTACAAAAAAAAATCAGGGGCTAATAAATGTATAACATAACTTACTATTAACCAAGTAAAAGAAAATTAAAATAATAATCTATTTTATTCATTAAAATAACAAGATTAAAATATTATCCCCATCATTGAGAGTTTGGTGAAGTGGGAGTTTATGTAAACTTCCACTGGGACTGCATGTTAGCACAAACATTCTGACAAGTAATTTGATGATATGTATCAACAACTGTAAAAAGTTTATACTATTTATTTACATATAAACACTCAGTAATTACCTTCTGAGGAACCTACCCAAATTATAAATAACCAGAAATATAGAAAAGGATTGACCTAAATATAATTACTGTCATAAAGTATTAGAAAATTGGAAACCACTTAAGTGTCCAAGTAGGTAAATGATTTAACAAATTATTATGCCGTGGAATATTCCACAGCCTCTAAAATAGTATTTTATATAATGTGATTTTTTTCCCGAAGTAAGAATACTCATAAAAACGACTAGAAACACCTAAAAAATAGTGTTAGCGGTTAACTCAAGGTTATGGGATTTTTTTTTTATTAAAGTATTATTGATATACACTCTTATGAAGGTTTCACATGAAAAAACAATGTGATTACTACATTTACCCATATTACCAAGTCCCCACTCATACCCCAATTCAGTCACTGTCCATCAGTGTAGTAAGATGACACAGATTCACTGTTTGCCTTCTCTGTGCTACACTGTGTTCCCCATGATCCCCCACACCATGTGTACTAAACATAATACCCCACAATCCCCTTCTCCCACCCTCCCCACCACCTTCCCACACTGCTCCCCTTTGGTAACCACTAGCTCCTTCTGGGAGTCTCTGAGTCTGCTACTATTTTGTTCCTTCAGTTTTGCTTCCTTGTTATACTCCACAAATGAGGGAAATCATTTGGCACTTGTCTTTCTCCACCTGACTTATTTCACTGAGCATAATATCCTCCAGCTCCATCCATGTTGTTGCAAATGGCAGGATTTGTTTCCTTCTTCTGGCTGAATAGTATTCCATTGTGTATATGTACCACCTCTTCTTTATCCATTCATCTACTGATGGACACTTAGGTTGCTTCCATTTCTTGGCTATTGTAAAAAGTGCTGCAATAAATGTAGGGGAGCATATGTCTTTTTGAATCTGAGAAGTTGTATTCTTTGGGTAAATTCCAAGGAGTGGGATTTCCAGGTCAAATGGTATTTGCATTTTTAGTTTTTTGAGGAACCTCCATATTGCTTTCCACAATGGTTGAACTAACTTACATTCCCACCAGCAGTGTAGGAGGGTTCCCCTTTCTCCACATCCTCGCCAGCATTTGTTGTTCTTAGTCTTTTGGGTGCTGGCCATCCTTACTGGTGTGAGGTGATATCTCGTTGTGGTTTTAATTTGCATTTCCCTAATGATTAATGATGTGGAGCATCTTTTCATGTGTCTGTTGGCCATCTGAATTTCTTCTTTGGAGAACTGTCTCTTCATATCCTCTGCCCATTTTTTAATCGAGTTATTTGCTTTTTGGGGGTAGAGGTGTGCAAGTTCTTTATATATTTTGGATGTTAATCCCTTGTCGGATATGTCATTTACAAATATATTCTCCCATATTGGATGCCTTTTTGTTCTGTTGATGGTGTCCTTTGCTGTACAGAAACTTTTTAGTTTGATGTAGTCCCATGAATTCATTTTTGCTTTTGTTTCCCTTGCTCGAGGAGATGCGTTCAGGAAGAAGTCACTCATGCTTATATTCAGGAGATTTTTGCCTATGTTGTCTTCTAAGAGTTTTATGGTTTCATGACTTACATTCAGGTTCTTGATCCATTTTGGTTTACTTTTGTGTATGGGGTTAAACAATAATCCAGTTTCATTCTCTTGCATGTAGCTGTCCAGTTTTGCCAACACCAGCTGTTGAAGAGGCTATCATTTCCCCATTGTATGTCCATGGCTCCTTTATCATATATTAATTGACCATATATGGTTGGGTTTATATCAGGGCTCTCTAGTCTGTTCCATTGGTCTATGGGTCTGTTCTTATGCCAGTACCAAATTGTCTTGAGTACTGTGGCTTTGTAGTAAAGCTTGAAGTTGGGGAGCATAATTCCCCCAGCTTTATTCTTCCTTCTCAGGATTGCTTGGGCTATTTGGGGTCTTTTGTGGTTCCATATAAATTTTAGAATGATTTTCTCTAATTCATTGAAAAATGTTGTTGGTGTTTTGATAGGAATTGCATTGAATCTGTAGATTGCTTTAGGCAGGATGACCATTTTGACAATATTAATTCTTCCTATCCATGATCACAGGATGTGTTTCCATTTATTGGTATCTTCTTTAATTTCTCTCATGCGTGTCTTATAGTTTTCAGAGTATAGGTCTTTCACTTCCTTGGTTAGGTTTACTCCTAGGTATTTTGTTCTTTTTGATGCAACTTTGAGTGGAATTGTTTTCCTGATTTCTCTCTCTGCTAGGTCATTGTTAGTGTTTAGGAATGCCATAGATTTTTGTGCATTAATTTTGTATCCTGCAACTTTGCTGAATTCAGATATTAGATCTAGTAGTTTTGGAGTAGATTCTTTAGGGTTTTTTATGTACAATATCATGTCATCTGCAAACAGGGACAGTTTAACTTCTTCCCTGCCAATCTCGGTGCCTTTTATTTCTTTGTGTTGTCTGATTGCCGTGGCTAGGACCTCCAGTACTATGTTGAATAGAAGTGGGGAGAGTGGGCATCCTTGTCTTGTTCCCAATCTTAAAGGAAAAGCTTTCAGCTTCTTGCTGTTAAGTATAATGTTGGCTTTGGGTTTGTCATATATACCCTTTATTATGTTGAGGACCTTGCTCTCTATACCCATTTTGTTGAGAGTTTTTATCATGAATGGATGTTGAATTTTGTCAAATGCTTTTTCATTATCTATGGAGATGATCATGTGGTTTTTGTCCTTCTTTTTGTTGATGTGGTGGATGATGTTGATGGATTTTTGAATGTTGAAACATCCTTGCATCCCTGGAATAAATCCTACTTGATCATGATGGATGATCCTTTTGATGCACTTTTGAATTCGGTTTGCTAATATTTTGTTGAATATTTTTGCATCTATGTTCATCAGGGATATTGGTCTGTACTTTTCTTTTTTTGTGGTGTCTTTGCCCAGTTTTGGTATTAGAGTGATGCTGGCCTCATAGAATGAGTTTGGAAGTATTCCCTCTTCTTCTACTCCTTGGAAAACTTTAAGGAGGATGAGTATTAGGTCTTCACTAAATGTTTGATAAAATTCAGCAGTGAAGGCATCTGGTACAGGTGTTTTGTTCTTAGGTAGGTTTTTGATTACCAGTTCAATTTCATTGCTGGTAATTGGTCTGTTGAGATTTTCTGTTTCTTTCTGGGTCAGCCTTGGAAGGATGTATTTTTCTAGAAAGTGGTCCATTTCTTCTAGGTTATCCAGTTTTTCACCATATAATTTTTCATAGTATTCTCTAATAGTTCTTTGTATTTCTGTGGTGTCCGTAGTGATATTTCCTTTCTCATTTCTGATTCTGTTTATGTGAGTAGGCTCTTTTTTTCTTGATAAGTCTGGCTAGGGGTTTATCTATTTTGTTTATTTTCTCGAAGAACCAGCTCTTGCTTTCGTTGATCCTTTTTATTGTTTTGTTCTCTATTTTATTTATTTCTGCTCTAATCTTTATTATGTCCCTCCTTCTACTGACTTTGGGCCTCACTTGTTCTTCTTTTTCTAGTTTTGTTAATTGTGATTTTAGACTGCTCATATGGGAATGTTCTTCTTTCCTGAGGTAGGCTTGTATTGCAATATACTTTCCTCTTACCACAGTCTTCGCTGCATCCCATAGATTTTGCGGTGTTGAATTATTGTTGTCATTTGTCTCCATATATTGCTTGATCTCTGTTTTTATTTGGTCATTGATCCAT
This sequence comes from Smutsia gigantea, assembly GCA_032199065.1. Classification (NCBI taxonomy): domain Eukaryota; kingdom Metazoa; phylum Chordata; class Mammalia; order Pholidota; family Manidae; genus Smutsia; species Smutsia gigantea. The sequence goes on from JAVSCE010002913.1 coordinate 46,292, forward strand.
TGATTATTTAGGAGCATGTTATTAAGCCTCCATGTGTTTGAGGGATTTTTCATTTTCTTTGCGTAATTCATTTCTAGTTTCATTCCTTTGTGGTCTGAGAAGCAGGTTGGTACAATTTCAATCTTTTTGAATTTACCAAGGCTCTTTTTGTGGCCTATGATATGATCTGTTCTTGAAAATGTTCCATGTGCACTTGAGAAGAATGTGTATTCAGCTGCTTTGGGGTGTAGAGTTCTGTAGATGTCTGTTAGGTCCATCAGTTCTAAGGTGTTGTTCAGTGCCTCTGTCTCCTTACTTATTTTCTGTCTGGTTGATCTGTCTTTTAGAGTGAGTGGTGTGATGAAGTCTCCTAGAATGAATGCATTGCATTCTGTTTCCCCCTTTAATTCTGTTAGTATTTGTTTCACATATGTAGGAGATCCTGTGTTGGGTGCATAGATATTTATAATGGTTATATCTTGTTGGATTGACCCTTTTATCATTATGTAATGTCCTTCTTTGTCTCTTCTGACTTTCTTTGTTTTGAAGTCTGTTTTGTCTGATATAAGTACTGCAACTCCTGCTTTTTTCTCCCTATTAGTTGCATGAAATGCCTTTCTCCATCCCTTCACTTTAGTCTGTGTATGTCTTTGAGTTTAAAGTGAGTCTTTTGAAGGTAGCATATAGATGGGTCTTGTTTTTTTATCCATTCAGTGACTCTATGGCTTTTGACTGGTGCATTCAGTCCATTTACATTTAGGGTGATTATGGATAGGTATGTACTTATTGGCATTGTAGGCTTCAGATTCGTGGTTACCAAAGGTTCAAGGTTAACTTCCCTACTATCTAAAAGTCTAACAACTAACTTAATATGCTATTACAAACACAATCTAAAGGTTCTTTTTTTGTTTGTTTCCCTCCTCCTTTTTCTTTCTCCTCCATTCTTTATATATTAGGTATCATATTCTGTACTGTCTATCTCTTAATTGACTTTGGGGATAGTTAATTTAATTTTGCATTTTCTTAGTAATTACCTGTTCTACTTTCTTTACTGTGGTTTTATTAACTCTGGTGACAGCTATTAAACTATAGGAACACTTCCATCTATAGCAGTCCCTCCAAAATACACTGTAGAGATGGTTTGTGGGAGGTAAATTCTCTCAGCTTTTGCTTACCTGGGAATTGTTTAATCCCTTCTTCAAATTTAAATGATAATCTTGCAGGATAAAGTAATCTTGGTTCAAGGCCCTTCTGATTCATTGCATTAAATACATCATGCCACTCCCTTCTGGCCTGTAAGGTTTCTGCTGAGAAGTCTGATGGTAGCCTGATGGGTTTTCCTTTGTATGTGATCTTATTTCTCTCTCTGGCTGCTTTTAATAGTCTGTCCTTATCCTTGATCTTTGCAATTTTAATTACTATATGTCTTGATGTTGTCTTCCTTGGGTCCCTTGTGTTGGGAGATCTGTGCACCTCCATGGCCTGAGAGACTATCTCCTTCCCCAGATTGGGGAAGTTTTCAGCAATTAGCTCCTCAAAGACACTTTCTATCCCTTTTTCTCTCTCTTCTTCTTCTGGTACCCCTATAATGTGAATATTGTTCCATTTGGATTGGTCACACAGTTTTCTCAATATTCTTTCATTCTTAAGAGATCCTTTTTTCTCTCTGTGCCTCAGCTTCTTTGTATTCCTCTTTTTTAGTTTCTATTTCATTTATCGTCTCCTCCACTGTATCCAATCTGCTTTTAATACCGCCCATTGTGCTCTTCAATGATTGGATCTCCGACTGTAATTCATTCCTGAGTTCTTGAATATCTTTCCGTAACTCCATGAGCATGTTAATGATTTTATTTTGATCTCCCTTTCAGGGAGAGTCATGAGGTCCTTATCATTTAGATCTTTCTCAGGAGTTGTATTCATAATTTTACTGTGAATCAGGTTCCTTTGGCATTTCATATTTGTGTATGGCGCCCTCTAGTGCCCAGGGAGCTGCTCAGCCCCTGAAGCAATGTCGGAGATTGTAGGGGTGTGGTATTGGTGCCTTGGGGGAGGAAAGAGCTGTTTCCTGCCTCCCAGCTGCTATGCCTGTCTCCACTGCCTGAACCAGTGGGCCGAGCACACAGGTATAAGGCTCATGCTTTGCGTTTTTAGTTGCTGTAGACAGATCTTCCCTCTGGCTGGCCTAATGCCAGGGTAGGGTTTCCTGGTTTGCAAGCCTGGTGGGGCTGGCCAGGAGAAAGGTGCACTAGTCTGCCTGTTACAGAAGGGGTTCCTGGAGCTGTGTAGGCAGCCAGGGAGCTGGAGCACCTGAAGATCGTGAAAGCTCCCAACCTGCTGGGCAGAATGCACCCGGACAATTTTGTCTACCTGTCCTTTCTCCTGAGCAGTAAGCTCTGCACAATCCTTGCCCCTTTAGCAGCCCTCTTGCTAAGGACTTCTTTGTTAGGAAGTCTCTCAGACTGCCCGCCTTTTTTTTGTCCCTGAGCAGCTGGATATGTATCCCTGCTTTCCACGGACAGCTGGAATCTTAGTCTCTCCAGGAATTCTGCCTGTCTTAGCTTTCCAACTCCCTAACTACGAGAGTATCATGCAAGCACCATGAAATGTAGGTTTGTGCTCCCAGAGCATATCTCCGGAGTTAGGTATTTAGCAGTCCCAGATCTCCACTCCCTCCCTGCTCCGTTCTTCTTCCTCCTGCTGGTGAGCTGGGGTGGGGGAAGGGCTTGGATCCTGCAGGACCACAGCTTTAGTACATTACCCTTTTCTGTGAGGGCAGCTCTTGTCTCCAGGTGTATGCAGTTTGTTGCAGTCCTCTTTCCTGTTGCTCTTTCAAGAGTAGTTGTATTAGTTATATTTTCATATTATATGTGGTTTTAGGAGGAAGCTTCTGTTTCACCTCTCACTCCACCATCTTTAATCAGTTATGGAGTTATTTATCATGTTTTTCTTTATCTTTTTTTTTCTGAGTTCTCTATAGTGAGCATACATTATTAACAGTAGAAAAACAGTCATTAAAATATAAATGCTAAAATATTTTTACAAATATTTTAATGTTTTCACAAATCTGACTTCCTTGTCTCTCCAAAGCTCGGGGATGGCTGGGATGCCACCTGTCTGTCCTGGTCATCGTCAGTGTCTAAGACAGCTCTTGGCACATCATAGGTACTGAATACATGTATGTTTGTTGAATAAAGCCAGAGTTTGGGGTGGCTAGCCCAACTGTAGGTAAAAGGCAAAATGTGAATAGGTGAATTATTAACCCAAGTCCAGAAGATGAGAGTGAGTAGTAAGAAATCAGATCCAAAATCTGAGTATGGAGCTAGAAGGCACAGTCTGGAATTCAAATGAGAAAAGGGAAAAGTGAGCATTCAGAAGAGTTAAACAGACATCTCAATAACGGGACTAGAATTTTTGAAGCACCCCATGCCATCAGTGCACGGCCTCATGGGCCCTGCCAAAGTGTCCCTGTGTGAGATACACAGGCACGAGGTTCAAGGTACAAAGGCACACCTCTAAAAATAGAGGTCTTATAGGCTACATTCTCTGATCACAGAGTATTAATTTATGACTTAATCTAAAGATGAGCCAAGGGAAAACACAATCCCAAAAATCATAATCACTTGGAAATTTAAAATAACTCCCTGATTAAGAGGATTTTAAAAAAGACTTTAGAAATGAGCTGTGGGAACACTTCCTATCAAACCTGTGGCCTACAGCAAACTCTTACATGCTTTTTATGATATAGCAAGAAAGTTTACAAGTAAGTAACTTAAGCCCTCAATTTAAGAAACTGGAAAAGGAAAAAATAAATGAAAGATTACAGAAAGATGGAATTGATAATGATAAAAGCTAAATTTAAGGGAAAAAAAGATAGAATTGATAATTGAAGAGCCACATCTTTGAAAAGACAAATCAAGTAGGCAATGCACCTGTAGCAGATTAAATTAAGAAAATTAGAAGGAAAACTTAAAACAGTAGATATAAAAAGGAGAGGTAATGATAGATACAGAACAAGGTAGATCAACTTCTAGAAGGATGTATATATATTTCAAGGATATCTTTTTGTTTTAAGAGATCATTTCTGTTAAAGTTTTGGACTGATATTATAAAAACCAAATTTTCTTTTAAAAGAAAACATTGTGGAGTTTTGTGATCCAAGCAATGTTTAATATGTAATTTAAAAAATTTTTTTGAGTTTCTCTGATGGATTCCAACTGCTGCATCACTATTACATCAAAAGTCATGGAATTCATTCTGTGGGTTGCTGCCTAGAGAACAATCAGAGTGTCAGTTTATTTAGAACTTAAAATCCTGTACCTTTGAGGGAGATTTTCCCAGCATAACTGATATTGTGATGAACCTGTTAATTTTGCTTTGAGAGGGATATAAATTCATTGTGTAATATATACCAACAAATTTGAACTCTGAACAAAGGGTCACATTTCCTCCTACTTCTCAGTGATTTCATGAAGTGTGATGCACCAGTGGGCAAAAATACTTTAGGACTTGCTAATGAAAGACAGTGTGTACAGAATCTGCTTTTCTAGCACTTATTTTTATAGATGTTGAAAATGCTGTTGTCAAACGGTATTTTAAAAACTGTCAGGTGTGTGTGTGTGTTTCAAATGAGTTTTAAATAATTCAATACTATGCAGGCAGCAGAAAAATGACTTTACAAACTTGCAGTGCTCTTTTGTACTGAATATACAAATAGAGTCTATGAATTAAAAATGAGTACTATCCGGTCCCTCTTTTTACTAATAACCAGTGTAGTGTTGATGGAAATTTGCTATTACTAATGTGTTTTTTTTTGCATTTTCCCATTAGAGAATCACCTTAATGTCATTTCAACATAGGCACTGCATGTGAACTTATAGTGAAATTCGTTTCTGATGGCAAGCCTTGTCTGGCTTATCTAACTTGGTGACTCCTGGAAGCCTCCTTTTCTTTTCTTCCCTCCTGTGTGCTTCTGAAGGAGAAATGAGGATAGAGTAGACAGGAAGATAGTTCACTTAGAGTAAGTGTTAGATTCCTCAGAGCTTGCCCATCTAGCCCGTTGGTTGGTGAGCAACACTGCACAGTGTTTAAAGTCCCCTCCCTCATTTAAGAGTCTAACTGGGAGTGAAAAAGCAAGAATCATAGATGATTATGAGGCCTAGCTACATTTCTCATTGACGCCTTACTCATGACTTTCATCTCTCCCCTGATCTCCTTTCCCCAGTTGCTTATTTTAAGGAATACCAAAGGAAAAGTTGTTTATGTGAAAAGGCCAGTTGGGATGCATAGTACTGTGTACAGTTCTTCTTGCCAATGAAGAATTTTGCCTTTTCTGAAAGCTGAAAAATTTTCATCATTATCATTATTATGACTGTTATTTGGTTTTTTTTCCCTCAGTAGTCAGGTGTTTTACACTAATAATAGTGGTCTTAGTCATATTCTGTAGTTTTCAAATCTCTAATCTGAGAATCTCTGAATTTGGAATTAGATAACTTACATGGCAAAAGATTTAAGGTGTATTTGCAGAGACTGGGAAATGAGTGAGGTCACAGCCACAACTATTGGAGGGTTGTCATTAGACAGTAGACACAGGAAGTTGAAAACCCCTGTCTTGGAATGTTAAGTTTAAAGCTTTTTGCGTTGCAGTAGTAATTTTAAAGATTTGCCCTTAGAAATGGTAAAAGTTTCTTTAAAATTCATAGATTCCCCTTCAGTGTTTCTGAGTACACTGCCTGTGATTGCTGTCAAGTGTGTTGAGCGTGCTGATTACACTGTTTAACACATGTTTTTTGCAATGGTATTTCAGATGCTGCAGGACTGACTTGTTCTGTGTACTCAATCTGAAAAGATTCATCAGAGCTCTCGCTTCCCACTGGGGTGGAAGTGCACTGCCTGTCTAATGAGAGGTGTTCTTCGTGAGCTCCATATTATTCTAAGATCCTCCTCAGAGATCTTCATTTTTAATGATGGCTCCAGATCCTTTTTTTGATCTGAATTTCATAGATGTTTGCATGTTAGTGTCAGCTGAGTCTTCCAAAGGCTCAGCTCAGAATACACAGTAAAAAGATTGGATGGGGAACAGGCAGCAATAAGATCTTAGAAAATAGTAAAGGAGATTAAAATTACCTAGTGGAACAGATTTTCTAGTAGATTTGAAGAGGCACACATTGTGTTTTTTTTCTTTTTTTTAAATATTTTCTTTTTTTTAAAAGGTATTATTGATATACACTCTTATGAAGGTTTCGCATGAAAAACAATGTGGTTACTACATTCAGGCACACGTTTTTTGGAAAAGGTTGTTGAGGAATGCATATTAGAAATCAGAGTAGATTATTTCATTTTTGGAAGTGCTTGTGGGTCAGAACATTATCCATTTTATTGTCAGACTTGTGTTACATGAACATTTATATGACTCCTAGTCATACTGTTGGAGTCTTGTTCTCACGTTCCTCATTGCAGATTACATGTCCTGATTACATTTCCCTAGGTGCGCAGAGGCTGAGCAAAGACAGGCAGAAGGTGAATCCTTCAGAGGGAGTACTGGGAATGGATTTGTCACTGAATTCTTTCAGCACACGTTTATTGAGTGTCACGCCCACTTTCTCCTAGCTCTCCACTTCATGACTCTGAGCCTTGGTTTTACTTCTTTAAGATTCAGTTCCTTATCTGTTAAATGGAACTGATAATAGCATCTGTCTCATGAGCTTGTTGGGAGGAATAAAAAGGTAACAGGGAAAGTCCTCAAATCAGTGTCATGCTCCTTGGAAGAACTACCACCACCACATCAGTGCCCACTGAGTTGTCTTCTGTGGGTATAAGAAGAATGGCTGAAGAAGCTCAAGCCAGTCAGAGCATGTCAAAGTCTTTCAGAAGTACGTTAAGTCTTGCAATCCCCTTGGAAGTATTTGCTGACAACCTACTGAATAAAGTATGGATTTCAGAGCTTTTTAATAGAGATAGTAAATAGGTACTTAAAAATAGTTTTCTCAGGTAAAAGAAGTGAGGTGTTTGGATTTTGAGTCACATTCCAGCACCTACAGTGTGTCAGGCATTATATGGAATACTTTTATATGTATTTTCTCTTTTAATTATTGTAACATTATTTTCTCTCTTACAGATGTAACTAATACCAGGATGTATGTTCTGGGAATTAACTCAGTGACTTGAACATCTGTGTTAAAATTTCCTCAGTGTGGTGACATTCCTTTTTGACTCTTTTATTAGAATTGTCAAGTCCACCATTCCACCCAGAGTCTTAGCCTATGTTGGATCTAAAATAGCGTATAGCAAAGTTCTCTTTTGAGGCTTTGAAATCTTTGAGACTGTGATCTGTTGGTTATACATTGCCTCTGTCATCTTCAGATACTTAGTTGATATTCTTTTGGCTACAGGATAAACTAACTTTATCAAAAAAGAGACCTTTAATGACTCACATAATTTGAATTTCTGGTGGTGCATTTCAGGGTTTCAGAGACTTCAGATGCTGTGGGCTTCAGGGACCCAAGCAAAGTTATTAGGATCTGTCTCCATGTCATGGCTCTGTTGCTCGCTCTATATATATACTTTTTTTTTCTTTTTCAGTATTCGCTTTTATATTAGTCACCTATTGCTGTGTAACAAATTATATCAAATGTAGTGACTTAAAACAACACATATTATCTTATGGAGTTTGTGGGTCAGGAGGCCGAGTGTAGCTCATCTGGATCTTTGGTTTCAGGCTTCCTCACAATACTGCTACTGAGGTGGAAGTCAGCACCAAAGTCTTATCTGAAGGCCTGATTAGAAAGGGTCTGCTTCCAAACTCGTGAGCTTTTAAAGAACTGAGTTCCTTGTTGGTGTTGGACTGTCAGCTGTCTGCTCAGGCATCCTCCATGGGGCAGCTCACAATATGGCAGCTTCCCTCATCAAGCCAGCAAGGAAGAGTCTGCTAGTGAGGCAGAACTTACAATCTTACATTACGTAATTGTGAAGGGGCATGCTATATTCTGTTAGTTAGCAGCAAGTCACAGGTCACAGTCATGTTCAGGGAGAAGGCATTATGAAGGGCAAGAATATCAGGAATGGTCACCAGGACCCATCTTGGAATCTTCCCACCACACCTTTGTTCTCACAAAGCTCTCCCCTCGTGGTGACAGAGCTGACAACAACTCCTGTCTTACATCATCCTAAGGCTAGCAATTCTAGAGAAAATAGAGCTGCTTACCTCTTCAGCATCCATGTATGTACTTGTACCCTACTAACAGGGTTCTTGGTGAAAACAGTAGAAATCAACTCTGTCAAACTTAACCACAAAAGGACTTATTGGAAAGATATCAGCTTCTGGAATTGTGAGAATACTGAACTACTGGACTGGAAAAACCTGTGAGAACTTGGTGAACACTTGATGCCACTGGCCATTGCTTTATTGGGCTCTCCTCACTAGATTCTGAAGATAAGCTAGGAGGTGCATTTCATTGGCCATAGGTTCTACGCCTGTGCTCTCACTGCCACGAAGGGAGAAGAGGGAATGCCTGACCCTCCTGGGCCTCCACTGGAGGTGGGACTGTGTTTCTTTGTGACAGTCCTTGAGATGAGCCCATATAGGTCTCATGGCTTCACTAGGGTTACTTTTGTCCACAGACACTCAGACTAGCAGGTCGCCTTGCAGATTCCACGTAATAGGCAATTGTCAGTACTGTGTGCCTGGTGGTTCTGTGCTTTTGTTTAATGTCAACTGTGCCTTACAGGCGTACCTGCAGAGCCGCTGCAGAGGCAGTGTGTGATGTCCGTGGACTCCTGGGTGTCTGTGTCATATAGGGGGTGGGGAATTCACAGTCAGAATTCTGATGCAGACCAGATTTAACCACAAGTAGAATTTAATTTTTCTGAAATTAGAGGCTAACTTTATGATCCAGTTTTGTCTCCCCATCCTTGTGTTGGGTCTAGGGATTTAGGGATTACCTTAACTCTGTACTGTTGTCGTCTTTGGCCATGTGTATATAACTTTCTCTGATATGTGGGTACATCAGCTAAATTCTCAGCTTTTTATAAGTCCAGAGAACTTGTGAACCTTCTGAAGTAAGTTCACGTTTCCTTGCATGAGTTTTCAAAGCCATACTTACCCCCTTGCAGCATTACAGTAGAATATATTAAGGCCAATTTACCAAGAAGGGAAACAGATGCCACTTCTATGGGGTAATTTGTAGGGTGAAGAGTCTTGCCTACTCTCACAGTGTTTTTCTTACTGACCCACTATGGCAGCTGCAATCTCACCATTAGAACTTGAACTTTGGCTTAAGATCAATGATCCTCAACTTCAACCACATTAAAATCACCTGGGAATTAAAAACAGTAAAACCAAAATATAGCCAAACAACAAAACCATGGCAGAGTCCCACTCCAGAGCAATTTTGCAGAATTTCTAGGAGTGGAGTCCAGGGAGCTGTAACTTTAAACATCTCTTTAAAAGATACTAATGCACAGCCAAGGTTGGGGCCATGCCTCAGAACTAACCCTGGCAAGGGCAGTCTATTTGCTCATATTATGGTGTGTAGAAGGAAAGCGTAGAAGTCATTTCCACAGTTCACAGTTGAGACTTCCCTGCTGTCCTTTCTTCCTTATGTGTCCCAATGAACTCCCATTAACTGAGGTTACCTAAACCACTTTCTCCCTGTAACCTTAGAGAGCCCAGCCTACCATCTGGCCATGGAGTTTCCAGTTTAAATCACTGCTTCTGAAAATACTTCCAAAAGGCTAAGCTCACAGAAATATCTATTTACTTCATAACAGTAGCACCTATTAAAATCAGGCTATACACAATCCAACTTCTCTTTCATTTTATATTTACTTTTTGGAGGTGATGCGCAAATAATCATTCATGTGGTATTCTGGAATATTTCTGTCTATAGTAAGAGCAGATGGCAGAGTGTTTTTCACGTGCCAAGTTGCATTTATTCTACCACAGGGCAATGTGGAAGTGATCATGGTCTCTTTCAAATATTCGAACTCCCCATGTGCCTTTCAGTTGTGGGAAGTTTTCTTGCCTATCAGTTCAATATGTTGTAGATTTACTTGGAATCCTTGCAATTTGTGCATAGTGTAGTCACGTGAGAAGTACTTGGAAAAGAAACATTTTGGAGGCCTAATGATTGAAGGTCATCAATTCAACAATATTTAAGAAGCATTTTCTGTATGCTACACCAGTGGTTTCACACTGGGGTAGGTGGCTGGGTCTCTAGGAAGGATTTTGGAAATCTGCAGAGTTGTTTTTAGCTATTGTAATGATTCGCAGGGATGCATACTAGCATTTGGTGTGCAGGGGCCAGAGGCACAAACTGGCCTGCGGTGTGCAGGGCAGTCCCCTAACACAAAAATGGCCCTGTACACCTTCCCTCTCTCCAGATCTGTTGGAGGGACATTGGTGCAGGTGAAAAAATCTGTTTGTGATTATGTGAGCCTAAAACCTAATTATGCTTTTCATATAAACACTACAGTATTTTTTGGCATGAATTTAATAGACAGTGATCTTTCCAGGAAAATTGTAGATAGGATTGTAAATGTAACTTAAGGGAAAATTGTACTTTGCTTTATTTGGAGTCCAAAGTTATTTAGCCTCCCATAAAAATTCATGTCACCAATGGAACCCTGCACGCCTTCATGCAGATTCCATACGCAGGTTCCAGCAAAAGACCATTTCATATGTCTTCTGGTATGTGTGTTTCAGCATTTATAATTCATACTTTATTATGGTACTTAAAAATTTTTTTTTCTTATTTTTACAGCTAGGGTGTTATGTTGAGATATGTGTGTGTATGTGTCTATGTTTTTACAAGTGTGTGTATAAATGTGTTGTTTATAAATTCCATCTCAAGAAGATAGAGGGAGCATTACAAAATATTTGGGTTTAAGAGGCCTTGGATGCAATAGGGTTGCGAGCCACAAAATGAAGCAGCACGGTGATGGCAGACAAACCAGCAGATGAGGAGAGTTGCGAATGCCAGACAAGTGCCGAGGATACCACAGGGGTCCGAGGAGCAGCCCATACCCTGTCTCGAGGGAAAGCTGTGGTCAAGTGTGCTCAGGAAGGCTGTTTGCCTAGGTCTTAGCTGGGTGAAGTGGAGGGAAAAGGGAGCAGTGCATACAAAAGCATGAAGGGTGGAAGCATGACTTTGGCAAATGGCTCAAGCTTGGTGTGGGGCAGGGCTGGGGCAGGCAAGAGAGAGAAGGCTAAGAGGCAGGCAGACATGCATGAAGGAGGTAACAAGCCATGCTTGTATTTTATTCTAGAAACACTGGGGAGCTTCCAAGGGGTTTATGGATTAGGATCAGTCTTGCTTGTTAATAATACAAGCTTGTCACAGTGTTGAAAAGGGGCTGGCACAGGGGACAAGGCTGACTAAGCCAGAAAGAGGTTTGAGCTAAGGCATCGGTTATGGGAGAGCTAGTGAAGGTCCACATTGATTCTGAAGGTGTCAGACCCAGGATCCACTCCTGGGTGGTCTAACTCCAGAACCTGTGCCCTTAACCCCTTCCTAGACTATCCAGGTCTGGGGTGGGCATGGGACGGCGCAGAGCAGACAGAGAGATTTTTGGCAAATGGAATCCACTCAAACAGTGAATATGAAAGATATAGGAAAGGGAACTCTAGGATGGCCTTGTTATGTGAAGTGTCTGCTGAGGAAAAGAACAAAGCCTCACAGAATTGCACTGACTCTTTAACATCTGTACCTCAGTGAAAATGTGTTTGGAAAGATTCTTGTTCGTTTATTTTGCATGTAACTTCATTTACCTCTTACTTTTATTTATTTTATTTAATGTTGCTTTTATTTAATGACACAAACTTTCATTTTGTTGTGAGGAGATTTGAATACCAACACAGACCCTAAAGAAACTTAGTAATACTATAAAGCTAGTGATTAGGATTTTCATCTGGGATGCTATTTAAAAATTCTTGCATGGGTTGGGGAGAGCATTCTTAACAAGTTATCCCAAAACAACCAAAATATTTAGATTTAGCCACCACACTGATGAGAGAAATGCTGTTCTTTAAATGAGCGCCTTGCTCAGTTTCTGTTCCCTTTATATTTAAAAAACATAATTACTAAAACTCCATTATAAGAAGTTTGGAAAATAGAAAGAGGGATGTTACCATTCTAGTATTATCTGTTACTGTTTTTATGTATTTCCTTGAAATCTCATTTTAAGATATGTATATGGACATAATGTGTTATGCATTATATAAAGATATTATAGTCATACTGTGCAGAAATATTCTAGGAGTCAAATAAAATGAAATATGGGAACAATATTTGGATCATTCTTCCTCTCAGTTTCAAACCTGGTATCAGCTACCTACTGAATATTGTACTAGATATCTCTAACTGTCTTGCAGTCATCTCTAAGTAAACATATCAGCCCTGAGCTCTTGAAATCGCCCCCACCTGCTCTTTTCCCAGTCTCCTGCATCTCAGAAAATGGTTCGATCATCCATCTCATTGTACAAGCCGGAAGCCTAGATTTCTCCCTTTCCCCCACCTCCACGCTGAATCCATCAGCAAGTCCTTTTATCTCTGCCACCAAATAGACCACAAACCATTCTCTTCTCTCCACCTCTATGCCACCACCCTCTTCCAAGCTCATTTTTCATCTGAGCTTACATCAGCCTCCCCACTGGTCTGCTTACACTGGCCATTCTTGCCTGTCTAGAGTCTGGTACTCTAAGGAAACAGAATAGATCACTCTTCATTTTCTCCCATTTAAAATTCTCCAGTGGCCTTCCAGTGTACTTAGGAAGCAACCCAAATTCCTCCCTATGACATGTAAGGCCAACAGGATCTGACTTTCACCTGTCTTCCCAAATTCATGTCATGCTGTCCTCCCTGTCCCTACACCAGCCACCTAATAACCACCTCAGTGTGTCTAAGACACCAAGTCCTCCCCTTCACCATAGCTCTTACATATGTGTGCTTTTCCCTGCCAGATGCTCATGTCCTCCCCTGTGGGCATAGCTGGCTCCAAATCCCATGCATGTCACTTCAAATGCCATTTAAGAAGCCATTTCAGACCCACTCTAGGGAAGACTCACTTCCTTAACACTTAGCACAATTTGCAGGTGTGTGTGAGTGTTTCCCCTACTAGAGTGTAAGCTCCATGAGGTAGCGACCATGTTTATCTTGTTTATGAGTAGTCAGTAAACACATGATGAATGGATGAATGCTACTACCTCCTTGAACCAGCTTATGGACTGATCTTGCTGCCAGGCTGAGAGAAATGGAATTGAGGGCCAAAGAATTACTAGACATTATTATTATCTTGGATGCTCCTTCATGAAAGAGGCTTCTTCTTCATTTGCAGTACCCTTGTTTTGTCCAGATTGTGTTTGTCTGTGACTCAAGTAAACGTCTGTGGTCAGCTGCCAGCACTATGCCTGAGGTTGGTGCCACATTTAATAAACCAACATGGATATTAGAGACTGCATCACCAAGATAGCTAGCTATCTTTGGAGGATATGATATTGAAAAGTGGCTAGTTTTTACTTCTGCAGCCAGAGGTGGCAGGGGGGTGCACCTGGTGGTATGATAGAGAAAGTGAACAGATAGACCAGGTCTCTCCCAAATTGCCGTCACCAAAGACACCTGCTGGTATAGTGGTTGAAGAAAGCATCAAGGACAGAAACCAGACAGTTTAAGAACAGTTTATCTTGGGAAGAAGCAATTCTTTCAAGATATTTCCTAGTGGCATTAATGTTCAAAAACCTGAAAAATTCTTACTATGTCTTGCTGTACTGCCAATCTGAGACCATTATCAAGATCCACAAACCCCAGAACTGATCATTTCAGTCCCTATCTGGTATTAACTGTCTTTACAGGAGGAAATTATGGAACCTACAATATAGTAGGCCACTTTAAGCTGACTGCCTCTTTACCTTACCTTGTTCTTCTACCTTGTCCCATACTGAGTCTCCATCAAGTAGCGTCCTTAATGAGGTCATTTGCTTTGTATACATCATGAGATTATGTCTTAGAGTAAAACATTTCTGCTTTGTGAGCCTTGCCTGAGAGGGCAGCCTCTTCAACTGTGGAAAGAATTTGCCATTTAGTAGAGGAGGACCTTTATAGCTTATCACAGCTCCCAATCATAGCTTTAGCTTTTGATTCTTTAACAATGGCACAGGAGAGCAGGAGCATTTTGCATAACCACTTAGCTCAACCTTACAAATAGCCTCTTAAAGGAGTGAAGATCAATTTATGCTGGCATGATAGGAAAGAACGCTGTGTGTTGGTGTTAATTATATCTGCATATTATTGGTGTAACTGAAATCCACAGTATCTTTTCTGCAGCTTTGTTGAAATATAATTGACATATAACCCACAGTAATATCTTAATCTGTCTTACTCTGAAATTACTATTCTATCTTCACTATCTGTTATAAGTAATGTGTACCAACATTGTTTTGATTTTAACTTCTCATCTTTTTTTAATTTTTTTTCTACAAAACATGTATTGAGCCCCCATTCTGTACCAGGAAATATGTGTGCATAGTTAGAGGTCCATAGGACAAAAAATAATGGCTAAAGATTTTCCAGAATTGTAGAAAGACATGAATACTCAGACTGAAAAAGTACAGCAAATCTCAAGGAGGACAAATAAATCAACAACTAGAATATTAAATGGCAAAATGGCATCTAAAATAGAAGATCTTAGAAGCTGCGAGAAAAGGCAGGTTGTGGGCAAGAATGACTGACATTTCTTCGCAGCAGCAGTGGATCCTATAACCATCATCAAATAGGACGCTGAAATAGAGGCCCTTCAGACCACAAAGGGGAGTAGAATTTGTTACCCTCAGACTTTAACTGAAAGAATTACTAAAAGCTGGATTTCAGTGGGAAGGAAATTGAATGTAGAAGCAGGGTACACATTACAGAGCAATGGTACAACAAAGAAATAGCACATTAATAAACTTAATCAAATAAATGGCTGCCTCTGTGTAAGGAGTTGAGCACAAACAAAATGGTTTTCCAATTGAGTGTATAACTGTGTAGATTTGGTGCTGACGGCTGAAACTCTTCTGTTTGTGATGACTTATTTTCACTTCAGGCAAGGGTTTTTACTGAGAGGTCTGGGGGTGGAATTCAAGCCATCTCTGAACTTCTTTAAAATTATAGGTGACCTATTTGATGTATGTGTGGTTTTTCTACAGACAGTATTCGTGGCTTTCATCAGACATATAAAGGGACTTAGAACCTAAGCAAGTTTAAGATTAAGTTATTGTCCCCTATTAAAATGAAATGATATTGGTACATATCTTGGTCTGAAGTTGATCTGTGGTAATCTGAATTTGAATATTGGATCTGTTGGTTACTTTTTAGAGCTGTTGAGACCCCAAATGAAGTGTATTTCTTCTCATTGTAGTCTGTACAGCGCACAACCTGTGTGGCTGTACACAGCAGCGATGTGTCTGACCCCTGTGGCTGTATCTCACATCACAGTCAGGATTTGATGATAGCTGTTAGGATTTTCTGAAGGGAGTCACTATTGAGCCATCAGAAGAAATAAAGCTTCTAAGGGACCAATTTTAGGATATAATAATGGATTGAGTACCGTGATCTTGTTAGTTGAGATTGTTTTGAGTAACACATTGTCTAAGGGTGTGTGTTTGTGGGAGAGGGGAATTGTGTTGATCATTCTCTCTCCCTGTGAGAAGATTTGATACTGAAACAACTATTAACTGGTGACCGTGCATAACTTGTATTTTTATAATAGAATGGTAATGTATGTCAGAAATTGTGCAATTTCTGTGTGATTTTATCTCCACTTCTGCACTCCTTCAGTGGTTATTTATTGAGTGCTAGTGCCAGGCTGCTCACTGCACTGGTGTGGTCATGGGTACATGGCCTGTGCCTGAGGAATTACTTTAGCATAAAGGGTGGCAGGCCGTCACCAAATCCTCAGCCCTAGCCGACAGCCTAGTCAGGGCCAGAGGAAGCTGTTCCAAGAGCAGGGGTTTTTTCCCCACCTGCTGCATGGGGCGTCAGCCAACAGGCATAACTAAGACGTGAGTAGAGGACACACCTTCCAGGGGGGCTTCCTCGGATACCACAAACATCAAAATGTCTGCTTACCTTCTATGATTTTAATCATAATAACACAATCTGTTCCTAAAGCTGTTATATTTGAAAGTAGATCCCAGCCACCGATCACACACCCAGATGTGTCTTCTTCCCCCAAAGCCCTGTGGCTCCACAGCACCCCGCACCCCTACCTTCCAGGGCAGGGATGGAGCAGCCCCACCCCCCGCCCCCATTCCATTTCCAGTCTGCAGGTCCATTTCCTCTCTCAGGACACAGGCATCTCTTAGTAAAGGGAGGTGGTCCGTCAAATGGTTACCATAGCATGGAGAAAGTTAACATCCCCCTTAAATGAGCATGTATTTCCTTTCTCATTGGTAGAATCTCACCCCCCCCCTTTTTTTTTTTACGGTGTTGAGAAATTC
The DNA here is from genome assembly GCA_032199065.1 of Smutsia gigantea. Taxonomy (NCBI): domain Eukaryota; kingdom Metazoa; phylum Chordata; class Mammalia; order Pholidota; family Manidae; genus Smutsia; species Smutsia gigantea. Next base: position 62,739 of record JAVSCE010002913.1, read on the forward strand.
TCAGTTTTGATTGAATAAGATCATAGTCTTTTATTTTTAATTTAAGAAAGAACACCTGTAGAGCTTAAATGAAATGACAAGGACAGCTGGAGTTTTGAGATGGGACTTCAGTGGAGAATATGAAATGTTGGAGGGTAACGCAGCACAGTCTCTGGTCTGCTAGCCTCCCCTAGCTAGTTACTCGCAATGAGGTTAGGACAATTAGATTTTTTTTTTAGTTTATTTTGATATCATTAATCTACAATTCAATGAGTAATATTATAGTGATTACACTACCCCCTTCATCAGGTTTCCCCCCACCCCCAACCCCATTGCAGTCACTGTCCATCAGCGTAGTGAGATGCCATAGAGTCACTACTTGTCCTTTCTGGGTTGTACAGCCCTCCCCGTGCCCCCCGAACATTACATCTGTTAATCGTAATGTCCCTTCTTCCTCTTTACCCCTCCCTTCCCACCCATCCTCCCCAGTCCCTTTCCCTTTGGTAACTGTTTGTCCGTTCTCGGATTCTGTGAGTCTCCTGCTGTTTTGTTCCTTCAGTTTTTTTTTTTTCCCTTAGTTCTTATACTCCACATATGAGTGAAATCATTTGGTACTTGTCTTTTTGAGCTTGACTTATTTCACTGAGCATTATACCCTCTAGCTCCATCCATGTTGTTGCAAATGGTAGGATTTGTTTTCTTCTTATGGCTGAATAATATTCCATTGTGTATATGTACCACATCTTCTTTATCCATTCATCTACTGATGGACACTTAGGTTGCTTCCATTTCTTGGCTATTGTAAATAGTGCTGCGATAAACATAGGGGTGCATCTGTCCTTTTCAAATTGGGCTGCTGCATTCTTAGGGTAAATTCCTAGGAGTGGAATTCCTGGGTCAAATGGTATTTCTATTTTGAGTTTTTTGAGGAACCTCCATACTGCTTTCCACAATGGTTGAACTAATTTGCAGTCCCACCAGCAGTGTAGGAGGGTTCCCTTTTCTCCACATCCTCGCCAACATTTGTTGTTGTTTGTGTTTTGGATGTTGGCCATCCTCACTGGTGTGAGGTGATATCTCATTGTGGTTTTAATCTGCATTTCTCTGATGATTAGCGATGTGGAGCATCTTTTCATGTGCCTGTTGGCCATCTGAATTTCTTCTTTGGAGAAGTGTCTATTCATGTCCTCTGCCCATTTCTTAATTGGATTATTTGCTTTTTGTTTGTTGAGGTGCATGAGTTCTTTATATATTTTGAATGTCAACCCCTTATCGGATACGTCATTTATGAATATATTCTCCCATACTGTAGGATGTCTTTTTGTTCTACTGATGGTGTCCTTTGCTGTACAGAAGCTTTTCAGCTTGATATAGTCCCACTTGTTCATTTTTGCTTTTGTTTCCCTTGCCCGGGGAGATATGTTCATGAAGAAGTCGCTCATGTTTATGTCCAAGAGATTTTTGCCTATGTTTTTTTCTAAGAGTTTTATGGTTTCATGACTTACATTCAGGTCTTTGATCCACCTTGAGTTTACCTTTGTGCATGGGGTTAGACAGTAGTCCAGTTTCATTCTCTTACATGTAGCTGTCCAGTTTTTCCAACACCAGCTGCTGAAGAGGCCGTCATCTCCCCAATGTATATCCAAGGCTCCCTTATCAAATATTAATTGACTGTATGTGTTTGGGTTGATGTTTGGATTTTCTATTCTATTCCACTGATCTGTGGGTCTGTTTTTGTGCCAATACCAAATTGTCTTGATTACTGTGGCTTTGTAGTAGAGCTTGAAGTTAGGGAGCGTAATTCCTCCTGTTTTATTCCTCCTTCTCAGGATTGCTTTGGCTATTCGGGGTCTTTTGTGGTTCCATATGAATTTTAGAATTATTTGTTCCAGTTCATTGAAGAAAGATGTTGGTAGTTTGATAGGGATTGCATTGAATCTGTAGATTGCTTTAGGTAGTATAGCCATTTTGACAATATTTATTCTTCCTAGCCAAGAGCATGGGATGCATTTCCATTTGTTAGTGTCCTCTTTAATTTCTCTTAGGAGTGTCTTGTAGTTTTCAGAGTACAGGTCTTTAACTTCCTTCGTTAGGTTTATTCCTAGGTATTTTATTCTTTTTGATGCAATTGTGAATGGAATTGTTTTTCTGATTTCTCTTTCTGTTAGTTCATCGTTAGTGTATAGGAAAGCAACAGATTTCTGTGTGTTAATTTTGTATCCTGCAACTTTGCTGAATTCAGATATTAGTTCTAGTAGTTTTGGAGTAGAGTCTTTAGGGTTTTTTATGTACAGTATCATGTCATCTGCAAATAGTGACAATTTGACTTCTTCTTTACCAATCTGGATGCCTTGTATGTCTTTGTTTTGTCTGATTGCTGTGGCTAGGACCTCCAGTACTATGTTGAATAACGGTGGAGAGAGTGGGCATCCCTGTCTTGTTCCCGATCTTAGATGAAAAGCTTTCAGCTTCTCGCCATTAAGTATGATGTTAGCTGTGGGTTTGTCATATATGGCCTTTATGATGTTGAGGTACTTGCCCTCTATACCCATTTTCTTGAGAGTTTTAATCATGAATGGTTGCTGAATTTTGTCAAATGCTTTTTCAGCATCTATGGAGATGATCATGTGGTTTTTGTTCTTCTTTTTATTGATGTGGTGGATGATGTTGATGGATTTTCGAATGTTGTACCATCCTTGCATCCCTGGGATGAATCCCACTTGATCATGGTGTATGATCCTCTTGATGTATTTTTGAATTTGGTTTGCTAATATTTTGTTGAGTATTTTTGCATCTACGTTCATCAGGGATATTGGTCTGTAATTTTCTTTTTTGGTGAGGTCTTTGCCTAGTTTTGGTATTAGAGTGATGCTGGCTTCATAGAATGAGTTTGGAAGTATTCCCTCCTCTTCTATTTTTTGGAAAACTTTAAGGAGAATGGGTGTTATTTCTTCTCTGTATGTCTGGTAGACTCAGAGGTGAATCCTTCTGGTCCGGGGGTTTTCTTCTTGGGTAGTTTTTTGATTACCACTTCTATTTCGTTGCTAGTGATTGGTCTGCTTAGTTTTTCTGTTTCTTGTTTGGTCAGTCTTGGAAGGTTGTATTTTTCTAAAAAGTTGTCCATTTCTTCTAGGTTTTCCAGCTTGTTAGCATATAGATTCTCATAATATTCTCTTATAATTCTTTGTATTTCTGTGGGATCCGTCGTGATTTTTCCTTTCTCATTTCTGATTCTGTTTATGTGTGCAGATTCTCTTTTTCTCTTAATGAGTCTGGCTAGGGGTTTATCTATTTTGTTTATTTTTTTCAAAGAACCAGCTCTTGGTTTCATTGATTTTTTCTATTGTTTTGTTCTTCTCAATTTTATTTATTTCTTCTCTGATCTTTATCATGTCCCTCCTTCTGGTGACTTTGGGTCTCATTTGTTGTTCTTTTTCCAATTTCAGTAATTGTGTCTTTAGACTATTTATTTGGGAATGTTCTTCTTTCTTTAGATAAGCCTGGATTGCAATATACTTTCCTCTTAGAACTGCCTTTGCTGCGTCCCACAGAAGCTGTGGCTTTGTGTTGTTGTTGTCATTTGTCTCCATATACTCTTTGATTTCTGTTTTGATTTGGTCATTGACCCATTGATTAATTAGGAGAATGTTGTTAAGTCTCCATGTATTTGTGAGCCTTTTTGTTTTCTTTCTAAAGTTTAATTCTAGTCTAATACCTTTATGATCCGAGAAGTTGGTTGGTAGAATTTCAGTATTTTCGATTTTACTGAGGTTCTTTTTGTGGCCTAGTATGTGGTCTATTCTGGGAAATGTTCCATGTGCACTTGAGAAGAATGTGTATCCTGTTGCTTTTGGGTGTAGAGTTCTGTAGATGTCTGTTAGGTCCATCTGTTCTAGTGTGTTGTTCAGTGCCTCTGTGTCTTTACTTATTTTCTGTCTGGCTGATCTGTCCCTTGGAGTGAGTAGTGTATTGAAGTCTCCTAAAGTGAATGCATTGCTATTTCCTCCTTTAATTCTGTTAGTATTTGTTTCACAAATGCCGGCGCCCCTGTGTTGGGTGCATATATATTTAAAATGGTTATATCTTCTTGTTGTATTGACCCCTTTATCATTATGTAATGTCCTTCTTTATCTCTTGCTACTTTCTTCGTTTTGAAGTCTATTTTGTCTGATACAAGTACTGCAACACCTGCTTTTTTCTCCTTGTTATTTGCATGAAATATCTTTTTCCATCCCTTCACTTTTAATCTGGGTATATCTTTGCGTTTGAGGTGAGTTTCTTGTAGGCAGCATATAGATGGGTCTTGCTTTTTTATTCATTCTGTTACTCTGTGTCTTTTGATTGGTGCATTCAGTCCATTTACGTTTAGGGTGATTATTGAAAGATGTACTTATTGCCATTGCTGGCTTTAGATTCATGGTTACCAAAGGTTCAAGGGTTGCTGCTTTACTATCTAACAATCTAACTTAACTTTCTTGTTAAGTTATTGTAAACACAGTCTGATGTTTCTTTATTTCACTCCCTTCTTATTCTTCCTCCTCCATTCTTTATATACTAGGTGTTTTATTCTTTGCCTTTAGTTAGTTTTGGATGGTCTGCGTTCTTTGCTATGATTTTATTTTCTCTGGTGACAGCTTTTTAGCCTTAGGAGTGCTTCCCTCTAGAGCAGTTCCTTTAAGATGTCCTGTAGAGGTGGTTTATGGGAGGCAAATTCTCTCAGCTTTTGCTTGTCTGAAAATTGTTTAATCCCGCCGTCATATTTAAATGATAATCGTGCTGGATACAATATTCTTGGTTCGAGGCCCTTCTGTTTCATTGCGTTAAATATATCATGCCATTCTCTTCTAGCCTGTAAGGCTTCTGTTGAGAAGTCTGATGTTAGTCTGATGGGTTTTCCTTTGAAGGTGATCTTTTTCTTTCTCTAGCTGCCTTTAATACTCTGTCCTTATCTTTGATCTTTGCCATTTTAATTATTATGTGTCTTGGTGTTGTCTTCCTTGGGTCCCTTGTGTGAGGAGATCTGTGGGCTTCCATGGACTGCGAGACTATTTCCTTCCCCAACATGGGGAAGTTTTCAGCAATTATTTCTTCAAAGACACTTTCTATCCCTTTTTCTTTCTCTTCTTCCTCTGGTATTCCTATAATGCGAATATTGTTCCTTTTGGATTGGTCACACAGTTCTCTTAATATTCTTTCATTCCTAGAGATCCTTTTATCTCTCTCTGCCTCAGCTGCTCTGTATTCCTGTTCTCTGATTTCTATTGCATTAACAGTGTCTTGCATCTCGTCCAGTCTGCTGCTGAGCCCGTCGATGGCTTGTCTCATTTTTGCATTATCTTTCCTGACTTCCCTCACTTCCTCCCTTAGCTCTTGCATATTTCTCTGTAGATCCATCAGCATGGTTATGACTTTTATTCTGAATTCTTTTTCAGGAAGATGCTGCATTTCCATCTCTTCAGATTCCTTCTCAGAGGGGCTCTGAATCTTGGTGAGCTTTGTCTGTATCATTTTTTTCTGTCTTGTCACGCTGGCAGGAGTGGTCGCTGGTAGGTGCCACTTATGTCAGCTGGGCTCTGGAGTGGATTCTCTACGCGTGCTGTAGCTGTCGCTGTTGCTCCACTAATTCACAGCTGCAGCCACGCCATTTTTGTAGGTAGGAATGAATGGGATGCTATTGTTTTCTGTATAAAGTTCCAGCGTGGTTGCCCCCTTCTTTCTGTCACTAGCGAAGGGGACCGAAGTTCCCCAGGACTTCCAGCCTGCAGGGCTGAGCCAGCCGGGGCGCTGGTGTTCCCTCGCTGGGCCCCCCGCCTCTCCGAGACCGCTACAAATGGCGCGCGCTTTTCTCTTGTCCCTGGACACTGGCTGCACGGTCCCGGCACCTTCCCGGCTCAAAACCTGCACCTTCTGCCTCTCCAATGTCTGATGCACTGCGCGATGTGTGTCAGCGCTCCCGGTGCTCCGGCGCAGACCACTCGGCTGGTTATTTTGCAGACCTGCTCTTCCACTCCCTCCCGGCTCCGACTCCTCTCCTCCCGCCGGCGCGCTGGGCTGGGTGAGTGTTCGGGTGCTGCCGGGTCGCGGCTCTGTATCTTACCCGCCTCGCGGGGTGCTGAGTCCTCCCAGGTGTGGCTGCATGCTGTGCACTTTCCTGTGTGCTCCAATTTCTCTTTTAGGAATAGTTGTATTTGCTGTGTTTTCATAGATTTATATAGTTTTGGGAGGAGATTTCTGCCGCCCTGCTCACACCGCCATCTTCCCGGAACTCCGGGGCCGACAATTAGATTTTGATTCAAACTTCTGCATACCCATTTAGAGAGATAAGACTTCATTTAACTGTACTGCATTCTAAATTGTAAATGAGATTCAAGATGGGTTGTTTAATAGGTTGAAGTATTAAATTGAAATTTTCTCCCATGTTATTTATATCTATGTGATTCACCATAAAGATTGGTTTTAAATATTTTAAAAGTACTGATGTTATTTTATTCTTTTTCCATCAAATGGAGGTTACTATTTTTAAAAAGCAGATTCTCGCCTCTTCTCTGTATCCCTCAAACTACCCCTTTTTTTGCCTTTCCTAGAACTAGTTGGAGAGTTTTACTTATTTTGAAAATAGGATTAAATAAGCCTAGTTTAATTTTGGGGGGGAAAGCTTAAAAAAAAAGCACAGTTCATGCTATTCTTCCCTGAAAATGGGAAACCAAGTGTCTGATCCATTTTTCTATTACCAGGTTACACATGCTGTGAGGTAGATACGTTTGATGAAGACAGTAGCTCTCCTGCAGGAATGAGAGGTGTGGGGTGTATTGCACACTCTGACTTCCCATGTGTGGACGTGAGCAGGGGTTTGTCTGGGCGGGAGTGTGGTGGAACCAACCAGTGGGAGCAGGCAGCAGTGCCATCCTGTCTGCAGAAGGCTTCCTTTCATCTTTTTCTCTGAAGTGTCCCATTGCCTTTTTCTTTCCTCAGAGCCGACAAGTCTTTGTCTCGCTCTGCGACAATGAAAGTCATTTGCAGCTATCTAGCTGGTGGTGTTCCCAGCCCTTTCCCCCATTGCTTGCCTCCTGTGGCAGATGAGGTGTGTTGGTTTTGATTCTAGGTGTCCAGGGTGGGTGACAATGTCAGCTCCATCACTGCCTTGGCTCAGCAAGCACTCTGAGGTAGAGGTTTTCACCTGCCCCCTGGTGCTTTTGATGAAACCCTCCTGGGACACATGAATTATTCCTTCAGTAGATATTTGAGTGTCTGTCCTGTGCCAGGCACAGCCCTAGGCATGCCTAATACATGTGTGAGAACCACAAAAATCACTGTGCTCTTGGAGTTTACATCCTTGATAACTTACAGATGCCAGCCTTCCGGAGTGAAAGGTCACTTCTCTAAGCCATGGAAATGTATTCATATACTTGACCTTTTTTTTTTTAAGCATAACAGATGAGTAAGATACCATTGCTGCCCCCAGAGAGTTTGTAAGAGAGACAGACAAACAGGCCAACATGTAAACACTGCTGCCCAGCAGGCTGGAGGTGTGCTCTGACAGAGGCAGGAGCAATGGCCTTGAGGGAAGGTGGTAGAAAGAAAGAGGGACTTGGCCACTGGGGCATGATTTCTATAACAGGAGTGCTCTTCAGCTTGGCTTTGTGGTCACCCATGAGCACTTGGGAGGTCTGGCATAGAATAGGGGGATGGGTTTACTGGGTGGTGAGGGTAGAGGGTAGGGATGGGCAAGGCCAGGTATTAGAAGGCCTTGACTGTAGGCTTGAGTATTCTGTAAGCAGATGTGTGAGTTTCACAGCTTGACAAGGCTGTGACTTACTCTCTGTTTTAGAAGAATTACCCATAGTCATGGGTGAGATGCATTGAGAGCAAGAGCTGTCGGGCTGGAAGATTTTCTTTTATTTATTCTTTTACTCATTCAATATATACTTAGCAGGTGCTTACCTTGTATTTATATTTATAAGTGACTGCCAGTCTTAGATGCTATTTTAAGAAGAGTGGAACTAATTTAATGCCCCAACTCATCTTTCAAGCTTGAAGTTAACATTTTTGTTTCTTTTCACTGAGCAACTGAAAGATATATGTGAACATGACATTAAGGGGAAGCAAGTGGACATCTCAATCTCTTCTGCCGAGTTTCTCTTGCTCTCTGCTTCGCTAGTCAATGGTGTATAAAAATGGAGCAGTCTGTTCCACTGTGAACACAGATACCACTCCTCACAATGGTTGGGTAGTTCAAGATTTAATTCAGGGAAAATGGATTTCATTTATGCTTTGTGATAAGAGCTGCAGAGAAAAACTGGAAGAACTATAATGGGTTGCCTTGACAAAATGCTTCCACTGCTCTGAAAGAGCCAGCCCACTTCTCCGTCAAGGAGGGATACTGCATTTCAAACATGTGGTGGTTGTTGTTCATTGTACTTTTTGTTTTTAAGGTAGGAAATGTTGTTCTTTGGGCTGAATTAAATGCAACTCAGCATAAAAGACACAATGTGGAACAAAGCCTGCAGACTGTGACTAATTGACATGCACTGGGCTAATGAGAAGACAGAATGTACCTAATCAGCAGCAAAACACATATTCACAAAGGATGTCCTTCTCTCCTAGGACTTCCTTCGCTGGGCATCTGGCCGGTATCCTTGTTGGACTGATGTACACTCATGGGCCTCTGAAGAAAATCGTGGAAGCATGTACAGGTACAGAACAAATACCTTTGGCATGACAACAAGTTGAAGTTCATCTTAATTTTAGCAGGAACAGAAGGAGCCCCAAGTTTCTCTGTGGTTCAACTTACAAATTCCCTGATAGGCTGTTTTTAAACGAAGAGGTAAAACAGCTGGTACAGCTCCTCACACTGCTGCAAAGAAAAGGCTGCAAATCCAAATTTTAAACCTCGGGCTTTCTTAGGGCACAAATAATGGTATCTGTTTGTACCCTTGGCATTAATGCTCCAGAAAACCACAATTTCCCTGAAAATGCAGATCTAAAGTGGGTTTAAAATAATAAATTCTCCTACCATATTCCATGAATTAATGTATGTGCAAGACAAAGTTAAAAAGAAAAATAAATCTGCCCTGAAATACAGGGCCAATATTTTAAAAACTAAGAATGACCACTAGATCCATGGTGGGCAAGACATATATTCATGCCTGGGCAAACCAAGTCTGTTGCTGCTTGAAGCATGGCTCCTGCTTTTTAATTAATTAAATAATTAATTAATTAATTAATTTGCTTTTTTTTCCTGCTTCAAATTGGTACTCAATGAAAATACTGTATTTTATTTAGAAATATATTAATTTTTTAGACATCTTAATTTAAAATGCTATACCAGTTTTGACTTACAAGGAAACTGTACAATGTGAATACTTTGTGAGTTCCAATATTTCATCTTTTATTCATGGGAAATCTGCTAAGACTATTTTACCTTTTCTTGAACCGTAAATAATTTGTTTTCACAGTTTGTGCCTATGACTGGTATTCTTGAGAACCATATAATATTCATGATATTAGAAAGCTTTCCAGGCACTGCATTGTTGCCTTTATTAGCAGGTTGTGTTCACTTTTGGATGATTTTTACAGACTGCGCTGCATCTAAACAGATTCCCATTTTTCTACATTTTGCTTAGTTCTGTGTTTCCACTGTTCGTACTTGGAGGAGGCAGCAGGAGCTTCATTTATTGGAAATGTCCAGTTTTATTATATTTCTGATACAACTTAATTATAGAAATCTAGTAATGAGCTTTGTTGCCCAGATGCTCTTGGTTCTGATAAAGGAAAAGAAATGATTCTTGGGAGTTAATGTTTTGTTTCATTTTTCTATGTGTATCTGAAGATTTAGTGGTTAGCAAAGCTTTCTGCAGACATACCACAAAATTCAGACAAGTGTTTTGTTTTTTTAAAGAGGACTTTCCCCACAATTATACCATTTGCATTCTTAGTTTTTCTTAAAACCTTGCGTATTTTCTGTAGAGAGTTATTTTCACATCATTCTATTTTCAAAATAATACAATAGGAGAAGTAAACACCAAAAGTTGAAACAACCATTCAGTGTTATTTACAATCTCGCTGCCCTTTTTTTTGGATGGAGCCAGGGAAAGCTCTTAAGTGAGCTGAGAATTGAGGTAACACAAAACCTGTGGGAAATAACCAAGCAGGTGCAGGCTGTGTCTGATAACTCACACTGAAGGGGTACCTGTTTCTCCTTCAGGGTACTGAATTGACTGTCCTGCTGCTCTTCTAGGGACAAGAAAAGGGAAAATCCCTTAGGAAGGGTAAGAACCGTGGTTCTCCTGACAGTCTTGCTGGGGGCAAGTTCTTTCAATAGCCAGATCACCTCTACTTGCACAGATGCCTCAAAGCCCAAGCTTGGCACCTTGGAAGGCAAAGAGTATTTTACGTCAACAGGAAACTTTTAAGTAACTTCCAAGAGTGTAAGTCAGGGTTTCATTGTCACCTGCATATTCTGTTCCCTATAGGGCTAAGCCCCAATCAAAAAGGAGTTTAACAATTGATTAGAAATCATTTGAAATGATCTTGACTTTGTTTTAAAGAACCACCTACTTGTTGGAAAGATTAGCAGTTAAAACCTCCTGGCTATTCTGTTCCATTGGTCATTATGTCTGTTTTTATGCCAGTACAATACTGTTTTGATTACTATGGCTTTATAATAGAGATTGAAATCAGGAAGCGTTAGGATGGCTATTACCAAAAAGATAAGGCATAACAAGTGATGAGGTGAGGATTTTGGTAAGTATGTGGAGAAAAGGGAACCATTGTACACTGTTGGTAGGAATGTAAGTTGGTACAACCATTATGGAAAACAGTGTGGACTTTCCTCAAAAAATTAAAAACAGAACTAACACAAGATCCATTAATGCCACTTCTGAGTATATATCCAAAGGAAATGAATCAGTATCTTGAAGAAATATCTGTACTGCCAGTGTTCATGGCAGCATTATTCACAATAGCCAAGATAGGAAAACAACCCAATATTGTGGCTAGATATTATTATTCAGCCATAAAAAGGAAAGCAATCCTGCCATTTATGACAAAGCAGATGAACCTGGAAGTCATTATGCTAAATAAAATAAGCCAGACAAAGACAAGTACTATATGACCTCACTTATATGTGGAATCTAACAAAGCCAAACTCATGGAATCAGAGAGAACAGTGGTTTCCAAGAACTGGAAGGTGAGAGAAATGGGGAGATGTTGGTCAAAGGGTACTGACTTCCAGTTATAAGATGAATAATCTCTGGGAATCTAATGTACAACATAGTGACTATAGTTATCAATAACACTGTATTGCATACTTGAAATTTACTAAAAATAAATCTTGAATGTTCACATCCACATCCCCACACACAATGGCAATTATGTGAGTTGATGGATGTGTTAATTAACTTGATCATGGTCATTTCATGATGGATATGTATATTAAATCATCATGTACACTTCTTAAAAAATAAACTGCAGTAAAGATGGGGAGAAAAGCCTTATGGTTCCAATTATAATGTCTGTTTCCTTCTTATTTAGGCATTTTTTCCTCTAATAGTCGTTATCCAGGACAGCAATACTACTTTAATAGTTCAGGTAAGCACTTCATTTCATTTAATACATTTTAATGTACATTTTTAAATTATACTGTTTGCCTCTGTAGAGTTCAAGGTAATAATAGTTTATGCTGTTGTATTGTAGTTTACACATTATGTACTTGTGCCTCCAGCATGCCTGAAAGCTAGATGGAAGGGTAGCGCAAGGAGCATATTTGGATGGGTTGGTAGAGAAAGCCAGGGAAGGAAGTAACTCTGGCATGAAAATATTGTATTACTGGTACTTGGTCTCTCAGACGTGGTAAGATTCATCCTAGACCCAGATCCCTTGATTCTTGGCCTAAGAGAACACACTGCTGGCTAAGTGTTGGAAGTCAGTTTCAGATATATAATTCTCCATAGTCCACCCCATCTACATATTCAGGAAGAATCATGCTAACCCTGAGAGGCTAAGAATAGGCATTCCTCTAAAATTAATACCATGTGACTTAAAGAAGATAAGGTTTTTTTTTTAGATAACTTGTATATAGGTAGAAAGACTGCCTGTTAAAGCCTTTGACCTGCTTTAGACTAAGACCACTCATTCCAGCTTGGGGAGGCTGCACTGGTACCAGCAGACAAGTATTAAAGAAGCCATAGGCTGTGGAAGCTCTGGATACCTTTTATAGTCAGGCTGGTTGACAACCACTGTAGTTTAAATCTGGAGTCAGCAACCTTTTCTGTAAAGGTCCAGCTAGCTAATGTTTTAGACTCTAAGGACTTTGTTGGCCATATTGTCTCTGATGCAACTTGTCAGCCTGTCATTGTAACATGAAAGCAGCCATAAAGAATTAAAAAACAGATGAGTGTAACTGTGTCCCAATAAAACCTTATTTACAAAAATAGGCAGTAGGTTGGATTTGGACCACAAGTTGTAGCTTTTTAATCCTTGGCTTAACTAATATAGGTACAAAGAAATTTTTTTATATATAGTGCTTTTGCTTTATTTTCCCAGAGAAGATTCTTGTCTGCCGACTGATTTACCCTGTAGCACTTTGTGAGTAGTTATTTTGTAGATTGTCAAGCCATTCATCGTGGGAGAGAAAGAGTGAGCTATAGTCCCTATCTCAGAAAGTTTATAATCCAGGAGTGAGAATGTAGTTACCATACATTTGAAAAGATGAAATAATAGAAACTAGTAAGACTAATTAGGGTATAGGAAGTAGAATGCTGACCTGTGGAGTGGGTGATACAGATAATGGACTGGTAGCTAATAAATAGTTATTATTTTATTAATAAACTCAATATTTATTGAGTTTTTACTATGTCCCCTTCTACTCACTCCCCCCTTCTATTCATTCCCCACCCTCCTACTCTGCCGTGGAGAACACTGGTATGATTTCATTTCTATAACCATAGATAATTTGCCTGAACTTGAGCTTCATATACTCAGTTGCTAAGTACTCTTTTGTAGGCTTCTTTCATTCAGCCTGATTTTTTATGATCCATATATGATGTCATATGTATCAGTAGCTTTTAATTCTTTTTTATTGCTGAATGGTTTTTTTTAATGTTATATTTTATATACCACAGATTTCTAGATATCTTTTTGTTAATGATTTCTAACTTAATTCTCTTGTTGCTAGGGAACACACTCTGTATTTAATTTAATGAAACTTTCTTTTGTCCCCATATATGATCCATCCAGGTGAATGTATACATTGCCCTTAAAAGAATGTGTATTCTGCCATTGTTGAATGTAGTGCTCTATGCATATCAATTAGGTCAAGGTGGTTTAGGTCAATTAGGTCAATAGGTCTTTACTATTTTTTTTAATCTAACTTTTCTGTCAATGCTAAAAGAGAGGGATTGAAAATCTCCAACTATGATTATGGAATTACCTTTATCTTCTTTTAATTCTGTCATCTTTTGACTCATTTTTTTGCTTTTCAGTTAATTTGGGAGGGTTTCAGATTTTATTTCTACAAATATTTTATTTCCACCAATTTCTTTTTCCTTCACCTGAGACTCAAATGACATAAAATTTAGACATTTTGATACAGTGTCCCTCAAGCCCTTTAGTCTCTTAAATTTTTCAATCTTTTTCCCTCTGTGTTCTTCATGATGGATACTTTCTATTGATTTATCTTCAAGTTCACTGACTTTTTCCTCTGTCATCTCCTTTCTGCTACTGAACCTATGGAACCTATCCAGGGAGTTTTTTTTAATGTTGTATTTTTTAGTTCTAAAATTTCCATTTGGTTCTTTTTTACAGTTTCTGTGTTTCCCCTAAAGACTGTCTCTCCATTCATTTTTCTAGTGTTCACCTTTATGTCATGGAGCATGGCTATTATAGTTGCCTTAAAGTCTGTCTGATAATTCTAACATCTGAGTCCTCTCATGTGGCTGGCATCTGTTGCTTTTCTTTTTCTCCTAAGAATTGGTCACATTCTTCTGTTTTGTTTTTTTGTTTTTTTTATATGTCCAGTAATTTTATCTTATATCTGAATATACTGAATATTATGTTGTGACATTCCAGATCCTGTTAAAATCCTCTCGAAAATGTTAATTTGTTTTTTTGGTTTTGTTTGTTTTAGCAGATAGTCTCTCTAGTTAGGTTTATTTAGACCACAGATTCTGTCTCATTCTGTGAGCAGTAGTTTCCAGTGTCAGCTCAGTTTTCAAATCCTTTTCTGTGCTATTTGGGCAGGTACTGCTCATGGATTAATCTCATACTTGTGTGGTGGGTTATGTAGTAGTTCAGTTTCCAAAGCCTTTCCCTTTTTAAAATACCCCTGGTTTGCATGTATAGCTCAGGATGTACCCAGGGCTTGTGTCAGTTGATCCACAGAAATAGGATATTCCTTTTATGTAGATCCAAATCCCATGTGGTATCACATTACTTTGGCCTTAAGAATGTTCTTAAATATTTCCTCTAGTACAGGTCTTTTGGTAATTAATTCTCCCAGCTTTTGTTTTACTAAAGAACTATAGCATATTCCTCCACCCTTTTCTGATTTCCACTTACACCAGTGTTCAGTTGCTTCATGTTGTCCCACAAGTCCCTGAGGCTCTGTTATGTATTTGGTGTGTGTGGGCTTCAGTTTGGATAGCTTCTACTGCTTGCTGTGTGTTTAAGCTCCCAGTTGTTCTTCCACAATGTCGAATCTGTTGTCAATCTCACCTAGTGAATTTTCCCTCAGATACTGTATTTTTCAGCTCTCGTAGTCCCATTTAGTTCTCTTTTATATTCTTCATTTTTCTCCTCATTATATTCAGGTTTTTCTTTAAATCATGGGCATGGTTATAATAGTGTCTTAAAGTGCCTGTTAATTCTGTTTTTCAGGTTTTTGTTTTTTTTTATCTTCTTCATTAGACTGATTTTTCTCCTGGTGGTAGGTCACAATTTGTGTAAGTTTTGAGTTGATGCTAGACATTGCGTATTTTGTGGGTTTGAGTACTAGGGCTTATCTTCCTTTAAAGAATACTGGACCTTGTTCTGGCACAGAGTTAAGTTTCCTGATAATTATCTCAATTCTTCTGGGGCTTGTTTTTAAATTCTTTAGGGTGAGTCTAAAGTAACTTTTATCCTAGGGTTAATTCTGCACTACTTCTGAAGTGTTACTCTTCTGGGATTTCTCCTGAATGCCTTTTGTTCAGCAAGGACTCTCTACTATGGCTGGTTATAAGGCAGAGGTCTCTCAGCCCTGACTAAGGTCTGAAAATAGTTCATCTTACAGCTCTCCGTCATTCTTTGCCTGGTCTTATAGAATTTCACCTATACATACATGGCTTAATATTCAGCAAAATCTCTAAGGAACCCCAGGCAGATTTCTGGAGGTTTTTCAGTACATAGTTTTCTCCTTTGCTTTACTCTGCCCTGCAAAATGCTAGCTCAACTCAGGAAGCCTGCGCACCCACTTGTGTAGCCCCTTCCTGCATATAGTCTGGAAAGTATCTTTAGGCTCATTTCCTTTACTTCATTTTTCCCAAGGTTCAAAATCCTGTACTGCCTATTATACAGTGTCTGAAAAGATTTGTCTCATATATTTCCTCCAGTCTTCTACTTGACTATGGCAAGAAGGTTAGTCCAATCCCAGTTATTCCTTCCCGGCAGAGGTAGAGGTACAATCTAGCAATATTGACATAGTGCATTCAGTGCTCAGCCTGGGAGGCAATAGGGATGAAGTGGAGTGCTGAATGAACTCTCCATTGGTGAAAGAACAGAAGGTAAGGAAAGCAACGGGAGGAAAGGGCTTTTCACGCCTTTATGAAAGTCTTGTTTGGAATTCTCCAGAATGTGCTGGAATGCCACTGAAGGATTTAATCTGTAGAGTAATTATATTGGAGTTCCATCAAGCTGTGTTTTTGATGTAGTTTTAAAGGCTTGGATTATAAGTTTCAATCCTGGTTGTATATATGAATCACCTGAGGAGCTTTTACAAGTTTGACATATCCATGCCTTGAATTTACCCTAGACCAGTTAAATCATAATGGTATAGAGATAGTGACTTGGACTTTTTATTAAAGCTTCCCAGGTGATTCTGATGTGATCAGGAACAAAACTCATAGGCTCATATGATTAGGTTCCCTAAGCTTGGGGACCGCAGAAATTAATACTGTCACTGCTCCAAGAAGGGGCTCTGCTTCTGAGACTCACACCTCTGCTGATTTGGATGCTTAAAATCCTGGAAACATGATCTTGGTGCAGGAGAGGAACAGTTGCTGAATAATGACAGCTTACCTGCCTCTGTTTGTGTACTCACCTGAGGAGACATGAGATGATTCAGTATCAACAGTTTATAGCCATTTGGAAGAGCACTGCGTCCTTTTGGTTGTTTTTTATGGAGACCAGTTCACATTGATTTAAGAAGAGCTTTATTGGCCTGTGTGATTAGGAAGGAGGTGGGTTGGGTTGGACAGGAAGACCATTTTGGTTCTGTCTCCCTGTCTTGCCAATGAGTTTCAGCCCCAGACAAGTTCGCTATGGATTCAGTGTGACCAAATAAATTGACAGCAAAACGTTCTTGGGGTGAAAGGGTTATACTCAACTTTATTTCCAGGTGGCAGGTCAGTCACTAAAATCCCATTCACTCAGAGCAAGTCTGTATGCAGCAAGCGGGTTTCTGCCTCTGTGC
This sequence comes from Smutsia gigantea, assembly GCA_032199065.1. Taxonomy (NCBI): domain Eukaryota; kingdom Metazoa; phylum Chordata; class Mammalia; order Pholidota; family Manidae; genus Smutsia; species Smutsia gigantea. The sequence continues at coordinate 79,384 of JAVSCE010002913.1, forward strand.
TTCTCTGTCTGCCCAGCCATCCTCTGGGCCCCTCTGCACAGTTGTCCTGCACAGCCGTCCTCTGGACCTCTCTGCACAGTGGTCCCACACAGCCGTCCTCTGGGCCTCTCTGCACAGTTGTCCCACACAGCCGTCCTCTGGGCCTCTGTCCTCGGCACTGCCACCACTCCAGCCTCTGCTCTGCTCTACTGCAGCCTTGCAGCCATATCACCGTGTCATGCACAGAGCACTGGGCAGAGCTCTTTATATAGAGTCAACAGCCATGTATTGCCCACAGGTGTGCAGTGAGCTAATCAACCAGGGCCAGGTGAGAATCCTGGCCACAGGAACTCTCATTTTATCCACACTCCCATTGTCATTTCCTTTTCCTGATGACTTGATTCTCTCCACTAGGCAGGTGACATGGCCCCTAACACCTTGAAGTTGCTAGTGGATAAAAGGCTTCTCTCCTATTTGGTTTTTTAAATCCCCAAAAGATATAAAAATATTCCACTGGACAAAGATGATAATAAGAACATACTTGTGCAAAGACATGGCTTAAACCATCACAGTCCTAATATTTTGTGTGACAGCTGGGAAATTGAGGTTTAGAAATGTTAAGTAATTTGGCTAAAGTCATACAGGTAATTAGTGATATAACTAGGACTAAAAATCCAAGTCACTGATCCCAAGCCCCTGCTTTTTCTATTGTACATCTATGTGGATGTACAGGGAAATGGGCATTTTGGTGATTTAGCCTTACATAAGAGGGCAGCTTCCTTACTGTGTTTTCTTTTTCTCTTTTTTTGCACTTGGTGGAAAAAAAAGAAAAAAGGAAAACCTGCTCCTTTCCTCCTTCATATGGAAGAAGCATAAGCACAGCAGGCACAGAGACCAGAAAATTAAAGGCAAAAATAAAAGGCCCTTTTACCTTTCTTTCTTATCCCCTGTAAGATTACCATATTTATATTCCTTCCTCTGAAGTGAATGGATTTCTTCAAAGGCAGAGTTACATGAGGCCAGGTGGCCATGCTAATGGTCATCTAGGGAACTTTTATGAGAGCATATGTATCTCTTACAAGTAATGATTTATTCTTAATATGGTTGTCCTTAGCTGGAAAAGTCTTTATAGGTCAAAGAACCGCATGAATGTTTAAAAAGCTGTTACCAATTTTTCTAATCTTAGTGGTGTTTCTTGATCTCTTTTGCCATGAAACCCTGGTATGTGTATGAGGAACAGATGGAGTAGTTGATAGAATAATGATAACCAGAATTTCTTTTACTACAGAGCCAAAATACATAGCTACAAAAGAATATTAAACTAGTATTCATCACAGGATGTAATTTAAACTTACTTAAGTGTTTGATTGTTAGGTTTTTCTCAGCCATGTTTATTATGAAGGTTTAAAAATATCTGATTGGGCCAGTGGAACAGCTGTAGAAAATTATTGGTCCTGGGGGACCTGTTCTCATTATAATAGATGTTGATGGAATTTTTGTTTTTGTTGATGATTTATGACTGATGATATAGAACTTTTATCCACACTACTCTTTTTGACTTAATGCACTAAAACTTTCCCTTTCTCTCTCTCCATGTTTTGTCTGACAAGTACCAAATTAGATTTTATAATATTCAGATGTTTGGAGTTGTAGAGTTTACTTCATTAAGGCACTGCTGGGTTATTTTTTTATCAGAACATGAAGAAAAATATTTTTCTATGCCAAGAAAATGTTGCATCAAATAGTAGCAAATTTACCTGGCCGTTAAAACCCTATAGATGGATATAGTATTTCTGGCATCTGTGTAGATAGGTAGTCACAACTTTGGGGTTATTTTGGATTTTGAATTACCTGAACATTTTCAAGGATAGATAGGTAGAAATGTTGCTTAGACCATATTTAATAGAACAACTTTCCACTGGGGTTTAAAAGTGGTAATGAGCCATATGGGAATGTGTCCAATAGGCTTTTTGTGTTGTAATCAGATAATTGGCACTCTTAGGGAATCGGGCAGCCTCTGTATTCAGGGATTGCTGAAGCATCCCATGGTATTCAGAGACTTATCCGTAAATACTCTGTTATGTTTTGGAATGGTTCCCCCTTTCTTTTGTTCTTTGTGAAACAGATGTGTGGGTTGTGTTTTAACCAGATGCCCTTGTATGTTTGTTTGTTTGTGTTTTGGTGAGAAGTACAGAAAGCAAAATTTGTAGCAGTGCCACTGTCCCCTTTACTTTCAGGATATGAAACTTGCTGGTTGGTGTTCCCCAACACAGCGGCGAGGGCTGAATTTCTCTGATGGTTGTGTTGAGTAGAGATCAATTTGAGAAAGGGTGTCCAAATTTAAAAGGTAACCAGATCCCCCCTCAGGCCTAAACCATTGTGAGGATTTGGGAAATTTACTTACATCTTTCTCCTACTTTAAATATCATAGTATTCCAATTCTGCCATGGAAAAACATGAGCGAGAATATGAGAGTTGGGTTATTGGAGGTATATAGTAAATCCCCACTAATTTTTACTACAATAGGAGGAAGGCTTGCCAGAATTATCCCCCAAGTCCTGAACAACTTTATTTATAATGTTTACGTAAATCATTCATTTCTGTGAGTTTCATGGATGCTCAGTAAAATAGTACCAAAATAGAAGAGCATTGTAGTGATTAATCGGTAAGAATGAGCAAAGGCTCTGAATAGACCTTTCTCCAAAGCAGATAGATATACGAATGGCCAGGAAGCACCTGAAAAGACACTCTGCATCATGAGTCATCAAAACCACAGCGAGACTGTCTTTTCATTGTTTATATGAAAATAAAGACTTGCAGAGTGCCTGAAAATTATTATCGGAAGTAGTTAAACTGTTTCCCTTTTAATCTTGTATATTAGGAAAGCATTTGGTTCATAACCAATGCAATAGTAAATTTTAAAATCGCCTCAGGACCACTCATCAGATATTCTAAATATGAAATCTCAATGAACTAGTTTTTGCCCTATAGTGTTCTGCTTTTTTGGCTGGATTGTGTTTTTTTTCTATAGTCTTAATTAAAGCAATAAGAAGCTTAAGCTCAGGCATGTACTATGTTGGGTGATAGGGAGATAGATGTATGACCCAAGACTCATAATGAAAGGGTAGGATTTTTCACCCATAACAAAAAGTGCCTTAATTAGACATTTGAAACATCATCTTCAAAAGATATGACACTGGAAGGAAAGAAGAGAAAAGAGTAAAGAAACTGTTATTCCTCTTCCATTACACCAGAATTAGATTGTTAATCCTCCACGGGAAAAAAAGTCTCCTCAAAACAAATTCCATAAAGTAGGCGATTAAAGAAAATGTAAAGAGCATATTCAAACTGACTTGAAAAGATTGATGGAAAGTGAACTTTGCTCTATATTTCACCTTTATTAATGGGGTATCTAAGTTTGATACTTAAAGCATTATTTAATGACTGGGTTTTCTCTTCTCTCATTTTATCTAGCAACCAATTTCTTGAAAGTGCTTTTAAGAAAAACTATGATCACTGACATAGGATTGTAATTACAGAGATACTGGCTTATATATCTCAACGTAGTTATTACTGTCTGAAATATACCCAGCACAGAAGTCCTGGAGTATATGCATTAAATGTTGGTTTGTCTCTCATTGTATAGGGCCGCCAGACAGTAAGGCTTTCTCAACTGTCATTCCAGCAAGCCCCTTGACTCCCAGTCAGGACTTCACTGAAAATACTTGACATATTAAACTGCTCTATACCAAAAAATCCCACTCTAGCTGATAAGAGACCTGTGCTAGTCCCCTCCCCAGTACTGCTTATACCTTCTAAATGACTATCTTCTTCCTCAGCAGCACATACAGACTCACTTATGAACAGTCCCATGTTGCACACTGTGGATACAATGACAGGACAGTCTCGGCCCATCCTCACGGAGGCATTCTCCATTTGTCATCTTTTCTTTTGAGGATTATCACTATACACAAAATAAGGACATACATTGTTTTATTGTCTTTGCTTATAAAATAAGAAGTGTGGACAGAATAGTCCAATGTTCTTTAACCTTTTGGTTGTTCCAGTAGGCTACTCTGGATATCAGAATTATTACCCGTATGGCAGGCCAGGTGACTCTGAAGAAGTACCCAGGAACTATGATGTGTACACAGCGGGACTGAGTGAAGAGGAACAGCTGGAAAGAGCTGTAAGAGCCAGCCTCTGGGACCAGGGTAGGAGTTTTGCACCCTTCCCTTATTTTAAAGCATACCTGACATGGTGAGATGGTCTGAAATAGGACTATTTGTAACAAATTAAACTTTAAATAGTTTATAAAAAGAATATGTAGATGAAAAAATGTGTGCAGATTGTGATTACAAGGAGAGAAGTGTGATGTCATATTCCCAGCAGCCTAAGCTAATAAGGTGCCAGACTATGCATGTATTGTTAAAGTTATTCTTTTTATAGGCCTTCTGCACTCAATACTTTGGCATTAAAGTCAAGAAACTTAAAAAAAAAGAATTCTTAGGTACATGAAAAAAGGGGTTTACTTTGCATTCATATATGTACAGCAGGTTCTGTATCACTGTATATAAAGTGTTGCCCACAAACCTTCCTCAAAATCATGTAGACAGGTTGATAAGAATTCAGACCTAGGGTTCCACCCCCTACCTACTGAACCATTCTCTCTGGGGGCAGGCCCTAGGAATTTGTATTCTTAACCAGCTTTCCAGAAGATTCTTTCACAAACTGATATATGAAAACCACTGTATTTATTTTGCCATCTTTGTTCTCGGTTTGAATTATGAGTTTGATTATTACTGTCTTTATTGCTTAGCAGTGACAGAAAGTCATCTCTTCATTCAGTAAGGTCTTATTATGTTTAATGGATTATGTTAGGTACAGTAGGGAATACAGAAAGGTAAGCAATGAATATGGCCTCATAAAGTTCACAATCTGTGATGGGGAGATGCTTTGCTAGATGCCATAATGCACAAGTAACCATAATATCAGATGCCTACGAGAGGCTCAGGCTAAGTGGAGAGGCAGTGAGAGGGGGAGCTTTTCCTTAACGAGAGCTGCCAGAGTTTCACAGAGGAGGTGGCTTTGGAGCTGGACCTTCAAGAATGTATAGAGTTTGCAGAGATGTGGAAGGGGTTTCCAGGTAGGAGTCAGTATCCACACACACAGAGAAGTAAGGGGCAAGATCCCCTAGCCCTCACTTTTGAAGGGCATTAAGAAAAGAAGGGGAAGAAGAGTGAGAAGCTAGGCTGTCTCCTGATCACAGAGGTCCTAGAATTAAAGGGCAAGTAGAAAATGGATATGGTATAAGGTGTAAATGTCAGTAAGAGTTCTGCGTGGGGAGAGACATGACCACAGCTCTATTTTATGAATCTGGTAGTTGTCATTCCACAAACAGTGACTGAGCACCTGTGGGGGTGCCAAGCAGGTGCCAGGTGATGGGAATACATAAATTATGACAGCTTGATTTCTGCCTTTAAGGAGTTCAGTTTTAGCAGCAGTAGTGTGCATGGAGGTAACAACAAGGTGGGTAGTGACAGTGAGGGGAGACAAGTCAGCAGACTATTGCAGCAGTCTGAACCAGAAATGAAAGCCTGACTTATTTTATGAAGGTGGCAGGGGAAATGGAGAGGATGAGATGAAGTGGTATTTCTCAGATGAGCAGTGTCAGAACTGTGGTGTATCAGTCATCTGTAACTATGTAACAAATCACCCTGACACAGGTGGCTTAAAACAATAAACATTTCTTTCGCTTGAGCACATGGGTCAGCTGGTCAGGTTTATGTGATCTCGGCCAATGTGCTAAGGTGTCTCCAGTGGTCAGCTGGAGCTGACTGCTCCATCATGACCCCATTTATATGCCCTCCTGCCGGTTGTCCAAGATGATGCGTAGAGATTAGGCCATGCATTGCTCCTCGTCTAAGCGGCTAGTGACTCCTTCACAAGGCCTCAGCGCAAGGGTTCTGAGAGAGTTGTGGAGACAAGCAAGCCTCATGTTATGCTTCGTCAGTTCCACCGTATTTTGTTGCCCAAGCAAAGCACAGGATGGGACCAGGTTCATGGAATAGAGAAATAGACTCCACCTCTTCATGGGAGGAACAGCAAAGTCACTTTGCAAAGCATATGGATAGAAGCAGAGGTAGAAGATAATGGCCATTCTCATAGTCCTGTATCTCATGAGGTCGGTGGACTGGTGATATCACAATCACCAGAAGCTGCCTTAGCCTCGGGATCCTGAATTCTGTGGGCAAGGCCCCAGAGCCTGCATCTTAACACATTCTCATGGTTATCCTTTGAACACAGGAGTTTAGTCACTACGAGGCAAGACATGAAATATTATGGGACACATGTCAGAGCAAGGCTACTCAGCATGGACTTTTTACAAAATTTTATTTAGGACCATAGAGGGATAGTGTTAAAGGAATATTTTTGGAGTGATAGAATTATCTATATCTTGATTATTATGGTATATACAACTCCTTATATTTCTCCAAACTCATATAACTACACCACAGAGAGTAAATTTTCCTAAAAAGACATTTTAAAAAAGTTAAATAAAAATTAACAAGAAACCCAGTGGTAACTGGTAGTCTTGCAAAGATCATCGAAGACTACAAAAACCATCAGTTGTTGAGAAACAGGACACTCACACCGTGGTAAATTATCACCTCATAGAGGACATGTTACAGCAAAGGGAAAAAAATGTACCTTTGCAACAGAGAGGTAGTCACCTCCTGAACCTAGTGATCAAGCTTAGTGTTATTACTGGGATGTCCTGACATGGTGTATCAGCTGATATAATGCAATATGAGAACACAGCGTCATCAAGGACGTATTCTTGCTAAATATGTTTAACCTAGTTCTAATTAAGTCTTCCAAGGTAAGTGCAGATATACTGGAAATCCATGAAATAGAGGAACAAGTTGAATAATACCAGGGAGAAATAATCAGACAAAGGTGGGATTTCTGCAATTCAAGGAGGCTAGTCTCTGGAAAAAACCCATCAATGTCATAAAAAAAAGCAGGATGTGGTTTTATATTAAGAGGAACCAAACATAACAGGAGAACTGTGAAAAAACTCACCGTAAGGGCATTGTTGAGAAAACAGGAATTTTGTATTTTGTATTTAGGTTAGATATTAGATGTTATTAGGGAAATAATCTAACCTTTGATGTAACAATAGTATTGTGGGTAAGAAGCGAAATGTCCCTTAATTCTTGGGAGAAAATAGTATGCCTGCAACCTACTCTCAAAGGTCAGCCGAAACAACTCTCCTCTCTTGTCTTTCCTTCCTCTCTCTTCCTCTCTCTCTATTCTCTCTTTTTCACTATCTGCTCCACAAGTTCTACATTCAAATAAATTTGGGAAACACTGCAGACTATAAGCCCTTAAAGATCCAGAATGGCACAGTATAATGATAATTTAATTAGTTCTGCAGTTAAGAAACCAATTTATTACATTATGTTTACCAAACTTGTTTGACCACAGAACTTTATTTTCAATGAATGATTTTAAGAGCACATGGAACTGCTTCAAGGAAACTGAGCTAAAGAGATTTCCTAAAGTGCATTATTCAGTAAGAGGTGACAGCAAAGAAAATAGCTTTAGAAATGGCTTATATTAATTTTATTTTCCTTGAAACACTGTGATTATCTTATTAAGAATGAGAAACCAAAAAGACTTTAATTTTTTTAAAGGCCATTATTTTTTAGTCTTTTTTATGGAAAAATATTTGGTTTGAGTTTTTTTTTAATTCTGACCACATAGTAGATACTCTTTTGTATCTTACTTCTTTTCATTCAATATTACATTGTAATCATATTTTCACACCAGCAAATTTTTTAACATACAGGTCCTTCATATATTTTATTAGATTTATACCTAAATATTTCTTTTATGTTTGTTTGTTGGAAGGGGAGGTGGTATGCTGTTATAAATAGTAATTTTTATTTTAAAAAATTTGTATTTGCTGAGGTTACTGTATATTTTTCTTATTTAGTCCACTGACATACTAAATCATTATGATTTTCAGAGTTGAAGCAGGCTTACATTCCCAGGATAAATCTCACCTGGTTGTAGTATTTTATGTGAAAGTACCGTGTGTACCTAAAAAGAATGTGTATTCTGCTTTAGTTGGGTGGACTGTTCTATAAATGTTAATTAAGCTAACTGTTGCCCAGGTCTTCTGATCTCTACTGATTGTCTACTTGTTCTGTAGACTACTGTGAGCATTTTGAATGACACAGTATTACTCTAAGTAATACTGAGTGCATAGTGTTATGGTTACCCGCCATATAACCAAACACTTCAAATTTCTCTATTTTGTTACCTTGTTTTTAGGGTGGGGCTGATAAGCCAAAGAGTTTTTTTCAGTGTCTGCTTGAACTTCAGTATCAGTCTTTCCTTTGTGGTATAAGTTGCATACAGTCTCCGTCCACTCTCTTGTCCCCTCCCAGTGGTACACTGCTGTCACTTATCCTGTGCTTTTCAGTCTAGTGGTGAGAGGCAAGAGGGGGTATGTTCTGATTAAGCCCTAGTGGGAGGTGGCACTGTGTCCCTGGGTTACTGTGTCACTGTCGCATTCTCAGGGTTCCTGCCTCTCCCCCAGGTTGGAAAGGTTGGTTTTCTTCCCCCTTCCCCTCTCCAAGTTACAGTAGGTGTTCACCATTTCACTCTGGGAAACAGTGGTTTTTGCCTTTCTCCCAGGCATTTAAGGCTTTTTTGTTCCAAAGGGATAGAGAAGAAGGATCTAGAGAGCCTTTCATGTAAACCTTCTCTTCAGTGGCTGCTCTTCTTTCCCCCAAGACTGTACCAGGAATGGCAAAGGACCCTGGGCTCTCAACCTGTCTTTTTTGTGAGGACTGCAGGAGGTCCTCTTAAAAGCCTGAGAGTGGGTGTGAATTCCTTTATATTGCAGACCCCAATATGTTCTCTATATATGTTCTGTGTTCTCACTAGTTCACACTCAGCCTTTAGCAATTAGTTAACAGTTGTGGCTAAATTCTTTTTATTAGTGTCCTTCAGAGCCTTTGCCAGGTAAGCAAGAGCTCCAGCACCATTTTAGACTTACGTATAGCTTGTTGCCCTACTGCCTCAGCTCCCTAATGGGTTCAGGAAAAGTTACCCATCTGCAGATTGTCCAGCATTTATGTTTATTAGAAGGATGGGAATCATGCTTTTTCCAGCTTTTTACATCCCAAGTGGAAACTGGAAGCATTTCTTATTCTTCACTGGGGTTTGAATCTATCATTCCTAGTGCATTTATTTGCTAGCTCTTTTTTTCTTTTGCAATAAAGAACATCTTTTCCTCATGATGTAGGTAGAATCTGTAGTCCTTTTTAAAAAGATTAGATGAATGCTTAATTCTTCTTCTTTGATTTCCAGTTTTCAAAGTAAGAAGTTAGTGTAATAGTCACCAGTATTACTGAGATTTGAAAGAGCAAACTAGTAGAAATTCATTTAGTAGGATGCCACTTCAGCAGGAAACACCCAGCACCAATTAGTTTCAAACTGTTCTTTAGTAAAATATATTGGAAGAATAAATTAAAGAATCAAGGTAGCAACTTTTTATCCTCGGAATTTGCTGTTACCGTATTTCTGACAGTACCTGGCCACACAAGTCCTTAAGCTCATGCCAAGAATAATAATACCAAATAGCTTTTGTAGAAGAAATATCAAAATCCCTGCCATTTCAAGGAGCTTGCACATTAACTACTATTAACAGAAATCTTGTCTTGTTCTGTTGGCAGTCTCAGCTTTTTTAAACGAGTCCAAGAGGCAGCTGATACCACAATAATAGAAAAATTTTGGAAAAAAGCCATCTCTTTCTTTGAGTCAAAAGGCAGATGCCAACTAGGAACATTAGCTCATTGCATTTTCCAGTCCCCCCCTCCCCCATATCCATCTATGTATAATTTGTGCCTCTTTTTTCTTTTTAATAGCCTGCCACCAAGTTCAGCTGGCGGCTGGGTACAAAGCTGTGTCCTTTTCAACTTCTCTCTCTCTTGTCAGCCTGGAGCATGTGTCCTGGTGAAAGCTGGAAATCCTTCCTGACATGTGGAATAACTTGTGCTTCTTTTCGTATTTTCTTCTGAAAGGCAAATGGCCACAGTCACACTTGGGTGTCTTGTGACAATCAAGCAGAGTTGTTATCCCCTCCCCACACGGTACAGTTGGGGTTGCTAGTTAGCCATTTGTGAAATTATGGTGTCATATACTGCAAAGGTCTTGGCTTCAAAGTAAAACTCGTTGCTGCTTTGTCTTTCCATCTTTAGGTGTAATATTGTCAGGGAAGCCATTTTGGAAAAAACTTGGGTTCAGAATTAATATCTAGTGCTATTTTTTGTTAATATCATTTGACAGTATCTTGAATCCTGTTCATAAGCATGTGTTCATAGGGACCCATTGAGATACATTTTCAGTTAAAAAAAAAGAATTTATTTTAACTAAGTTGTACATTTTTCTTGTTACTGATACTAAACCAAGGTATATAAATGTCACATTCTGTCTTCTCTATTACTGCATGGAAAGTTTTGGGAAAAATGGAATGAACTTCATGTTCTTTTAGTCTTTCATGGCGTGGTACAAAGAAGAAGATTGGCAACTTCAGGGGCCTGAGTTTCAGTCCTGCATATCAATTAACTTCACTTAAGGTGTGAATCACTGAATCTGATCAGATATTTGTTTTATTTTTTTTAGTAATAAAAAGTTGAATTGGGTACTTTTCAAAACCTCTTCCTTTTCTTTATTCTGTGGCAACGGACTGAAGCATGTAGCTAGAAAGGGATAGAGCTACAGGGAAATGTCAGGAGTATTGGGGAGTGTTTGATGCCTAGAGCTCAAGGCCTATGGATGAAAGATCATTTCTGGGAGACAAATTCACACAACCATGTGAGGCAGATCTAACCCAGTAAGTACACGGATTAGAATGGTGGTATCTTATTCAGCTGCATGATTATGTGCACCTTCATTGGCCCAGAGCAGGCATAATGCAGTTGGCAATTTTTAACATATGTGAATGTTCAGGGCTGGCCTACTTGGCTTTGCAGGAGCACTGCAGGCCAGAACAGACTACAGCTAATTCTGTGTGACCACTGACTTTTTTTTTTTAAGTAATTTGGTGTGTTTTCCCCCAGGAAAACTTCCTATGTAATGAAAAAGTACCATCTGCCAGACTGTCTAAAAAAAATCTCATTGCAGAACGCTTCCTTTCGATTCCTGGTTCCTACTTGCTACTCTCTCTGTTAGAGGTACTTGTTTCAGTGAGTAAAGTTTGATATTTGAGACTGCATCTAGATGTGAAATTGTACATGTAAGGAAATATAAGTACCAACTTTTTCAGATCTGTGAAATAACATGTGAATATCCCAGCCAGGAAGAAAAATAATAAAATTAGTGGACTAGAGTTTTGCTGAGGTTCCCAACAGGCAGGAACAGATTTCTGTTTAGGATGCATATTTAAAAATAATACGTGTAGCCCAGCTGTTGCTAAAATAATAAAAATAAGGATACATGAAATTTAAACATATGTTGGAAATTGACATTAACAGTTATGTGTAAATTCGTTTATAATTTTTCCTTTCCTGCCTACCTCCACAATCATCATTTATTGAAAGGCATTATTCAGATGCTAATGAGCGATTTAGGAATAAATATATGAACAAAGCTCCGATGGATTAATTCCACCTGCTCATGTCCCTCCATCCTGCCCCACACACGAAGGCCACTCTCGGGCCTCCAAATCTCACGGTTTCAGTAATATTACCTTGTATGTGCATCACATTTCTCAGGATCATTATTCACTCTGTTACTCAGCAAATCCCTATTTGAGCCCCTTGTATGTGTTAGATACTGGTAAGGATTGCAAGCTATAGAAATGAATAAATCTTGTTCTTTACTATCCAATCAAAAATATTATTTTTGCTGAATGACAGATTTTTACGTGACTTACTTCACTTCAGCTTATTTTACTTTCCCATATTAGATTTGGGAAAGAAACATAGTAACCTTTGAAATGAATTGATCCCTTTACTTACGCATCTGTGAAATTCCCTACTTCAGCAACCATGATCCCTTAGGTTACATAAGAATTTTATAGAATATCAAGTTTACTAATACCATGATCTGGATACTGAAGTTATCTATAGAGTTTTTAATCTCAGAAATTACTGTATGTATATTCAGCGTTTCATAAGACCACATTTAATTGGAAGAAATCATTAACATAGGCCTAATTAAGAAACTCTTGTCATTTCTATGAAATACATTCATTTGAAAGAGAAATATCAAATAGTGCTTTAAAATACAGTGGATCTTACATATGAAGAAGTTCCTAATCCTATGCATCTATGCTAAAATATGAAACAAAACAAAATGGTATCTTTTTTTTTATGAGCCCCGAGACTCAGCCACTGATATTTTCAATTAATCAAATTTTCTTTTCTCCTCTTTCTCTTTTTTCTGTTGAGTTTTACTGACCCTTCCCTAAGTACACATCAGAAGTGTATATAACATCACTTTGCACAGCTGGGTCTTAACATTCCATCTTCAGCCATGAGTAGTAGTATCTTTTGGTATCCTTAAAGAGCCACATTGTTGAGCATATTGAGCACATAACTGCAGTTTAAATCTTGGGGAGGGACATATTACTGTGATCCTTTGCTTAACTTATTTGAATTTATTTTAAAGTAGATGATGGAGAACGAGACAAACACCATTTTCAAATATAACTGTGATATGCTGGCGCTGAGAGTAACCTTAGACGTTATCATATATGACACCTGGTTTTACACAATGAGGAAACACACCTGGAGAAATCAAGAGACTTATATCCTATCACAATCTATATATATATGTCTGTAACTTTGGCCCCAATTACTGCTGACAGTGTCCTGCCCTGGGGATACATGTGTGAAGTAGGCAGGTTAGAGGAGCCTAGAAGGCAGGACCTCCCTGGAAACTGCTAAACTCAACCCACATTTCCTAGGCTCTTGTGAGTCTGCCCTAGAGCAGGGCTGAACCCCTGAGGGAGCTTCCACATCAGCCTTCTGGCTCAGCTGCAGACTCTCAGCTTTCCCCTGCAGCTGGGGCAGAGTCCACCAGGCCTTTGGAGGTAAGGGAAACGGGATGAAGTGTGAGCAACGGCTCTGATGTGTGTGTGTGTGCTTGCACCTGTTACTTAGGTATGCTCTCTGATGGCTGCATGGCTCTGCTTGTGTTTTGCCAAGGGAATGGGCAGCACTCAACTCCTTTTCTTGTAGCCCTACCTGAATTCCAGGTGTCCCAAGGTGGACAGTGCTGAGGGCCTGATACAGGTGTGATGGTACCGAGCTCACCTATTATGGTCTTTTAGAACTTAGGTGTTGTTCTGGTTAGAAAAGCAATGCATAATCATTGTGGACAATACAAATCAGCAAAGAGAAGACAAAAATCCATAACCCCACCATCCAGAGAAAAGCTACACAATATTTGAGGTATCTCCTTGAAGCTACCCATAATATAGGTACTCAGAAGAAACCACTCTTAAGTGTTTTGATAAATGTTTTTCCAGGTCTACAAGTATTAAGTGCCTCTTCTGGTGGTTACTGTGCTAGGAAGATTCACATAGCCACATGGAACCCTACGAAATAAACATTTGTACTTATCTTCATTATCTTAGATTGTGAAACAGGCACAGAGAAATTCAGTGACTTGCCCAGGGTCACATTTCAAGTGGCAAATACCAAACAAGAAGGCTAGATTTCTCTGTTCCTAGTTGGGATGCTTTCTATATTGCACAGCACAGCCTCTCCAGAAAAAGCATCCATAGGCTGCTGCTGAATTGTCCCTTACAGCAACCCAGAGTGGTTCTGCGTCTAGCCCTCATGTAGTCAGCGGGGTAACTGAGCTGGAGTCACGTCTGTATTGTCGGAGGTGGATTGGCTGTTGTGATCTTCCTGAATTCAGAACCCTACAAACCGAAGTTGGTGTGGCCACTATAGGCAGTCTAGCTAAATTTAGAAAGACTGTATTACTTACAGAATAACAAGGACATTTCTCTTACCGTTTGTCTTCCTTTCCATATATTGGCTAAGTTCTTCTGTTTCATTGGTTTTGCTTTAGTTTAAGCAAAAATTCCTAACAGGAATTAAAAATTATGAAATAAATAGTTTGTGTAAGGAAGGAACACCCAATATAAGAACACCTGCATCCCAGGTACCACATAGGACAAACCCTCCCAGATGCTTACTGTTGACCATCCTAAATAATCTGCTAGGCTGTTATTTGTTTCTACCAAAAATTATAGCATTTGAGTTTGAAAATACGGTTTTAACATACACACTAGTGACTTGTAATTAAGGATTTTTGCTCTGTTAATTTAAATAGGACTCAATTTTTCTTCAATAGCTTTCCTTTTAGAAGTGATGTATAACAAAAAAGAATAAATGTGCTCCCATTAAGTGTGCCTTAAGACATCTGAATTTCAGACTGAGCTAGTACACGACTCTAGCTGCTCGTTGATAGGAAGTACTTACATGCGAATTTTCACTGTCATCTACTCTGCCCCATGAAACAGTCCCACTCAGAGCTGCATACCCTCTTCCCTCTGTTTTGTTGTGTGGCTAGTAAGAAAAACCAAGAGTCACACGTTGGTTTCCACTTATTATAGATTCACAAATAGCTTTCAGAGTGGTCTACTCTCGTCACATGGCAGTTCTCCAAGGATTCAAAAACTATTTATAATTCTGTTGTACTTAGTTATGGAGAGCCAGATGTGAGAGTCATGCATAATATGTACTTATGTATCTTCATGAATCTCAGTTAGGGACCAGAGATCTTCCCATGTCACATCTGTGTTATTTAAATCTGCTTTTGTTGTAATATAGGACTGAAATTGTGCAGTGTTATTAAGTTTACTATAAACATTAAGCTGATTAAAATTCCACTATAATTATCTTTTTTGGAAAAATGGCAAGTGGCCTAATCATGTCTCCTCCGTAGGACACAGGTTAAATAAATCATGACATAGAATAATACTCAGCCATTAAAAAGACAGAGAAGCAGGATACAAGCAGCATGCTTAGTAGGAACTCATTTATTTTTGTAAAACTGGTGAATGTACTATAAAAAAGATTGGAATAATGTTTGATAAAATGCCAATTATCCTTATTTCTCAGGAATAAGATTATGATAACTTTCATTTTCTTGTTTTGGCTTCACTCCAATTTCTAAAATGGCTGCAAAATCATGTAGAACCTTTTTAAAGAAAAAAAATTAAACCTATGTGTTGCTTAAAATATTTACTATTAGTCTGGCACTTGTCTGATGTTCTCTACAATCCTATCCCACAAAGCATCAGGCTGGGTGTTGCAGGGAAGTGTGGAGAAACGTGTTCCTCAGGCAGTCACCTCCAGTGCCTGCAGACTGCTGGGGGCGGGTCAGAGTGGTAGGGGAGACTGAGCAGAACTCAGGATCCCAACTAGGAAATCTCCAGATCCTTTTTCTCCTTTTCCTTTTGGCTTTGTTCTCTTCTTTACCTTCTTATCTCTACTCCAAACCTGCCAGGCTAAAGTCATCCCCACATACTGGGCAAGGCCAGCTGTTTCTGTTATTTGTAACTCGCTCTCCCTGGTTATTACAATGTGCTCTTTCTTAAGGGTTCCAGAACACTCTGGATGCTGTCTTAGTTTGAGGCTGCTTTAGCACACAGATTGAGAACCGTGGCACCAAGCAGTTCCATTTTGCCTTACAGTGACAGAATTGCAAGCTTGGTGCACTTTTTATCAAGTGCTGTCCTTCCATATCTGCTCCAGTTCATCTCAGCAAAAGGTCGTGTGGGTGGTTAGACCTGAGAGGTTTGGGTCACCAAGGAAAGGAGTCTGGAATGCTTTCTGTGGGAGAGCACTTTTGTACTGCAAAATACAGTTCTGTGATACAAGAAAACAATATGGGTTGATTCCTGAATCATTGCATTCAGGATGCTTTACAAATCAACCGAATCAACCCAAAGCCCAGTAGTTTTTCATTTTCAGCTCAGTGAGACTAAAAGGAAACAGTTTGCTTTTGGCTATGATGATGCTGAAATAAAATGTAGCTAGCCCATCGACATTAAGGGAGATAAAGTGTTTAATAAGGGTCTCCTAGAAGAAGTGACATCTGTATAGAACACCTGCTGTCTTCATTATAACTTTTAAAATGCTGGGTCTCTGGGGGGTAGCTGGGCCCTTCTCCTGGCACACTGTGCTGTGACAGATAAATTTTAAACCACAAGTAATTGACTGTTGTGGAGAGGGTGCTTTTTGGTGAGACATGTTGAGGTGAGGAGGGAAATAAACCCCTGACTTCGATAACTCAGGCCCAGCAAGACCTATTTTGAGCATAATTTTGACACTATGACACTTATCAGGTTATTACCATGTTTCCTACCCCTTGTTGTAGCTCTTATTGTTTGCTAATTTTCATTTTAATGTTTTTCTCCTTCACAGAAGCATGTAGACAGTGCTTCTTGGTATGTGGGCATGGCCATTTAGTGGAATTCTGGATTTCTTCGTATGCTTTGAGGAAGGGGTCTAAGTAGTCATTGAGCAGTGCCTGTATTGAGGGCTTGTTTTCTGTTCTGTTTTTGCTCATTACAGTCCTGCATGTAGACATAGGGGTGGCTGGAAGTGAAAGAGCCCCAAGGAATGCCTTTCTGGGAGTCCCTTTTAAATCAGTTGCCATTTTGGCAGATTACAATCTAACCAAGAATGATTTCCATAAGCAATGGCTGTAGAAAACTTTGTGGCCCCAGAAAATTATATTTAATCAGCAGTGTGGTTCATCTTATTAGCCTGAGGAGAAAATCACTCACCACCAAATTCTACTGTATTTACAGATAGGATTGTTTGAAACCAATATTGAAACATCTGCTGCTTTTTTAGTTGTGTGAACCTAATGCATCGTTCCCCTGCAGCAGCAGCTGTACAGATGCTGTGTGCTCTGGATCTCTCAGACCTTGACACCAGACAAGGGGGACATCTTCAGAGTTAATGAGCAATTAGGACATTCTTTCCTGTCAATTAACTGACAGAATAATGAGATCAAATGAGCTCTGTCCTTAAAAATACCCAGACTTGTACTTTCTAAAATGCATGCCTTTCACTGCTGTTTGCAGTTACAGGAATAGATAAACAACTACTTAACCTGAAAATAAATTTAAAATTGCACCTACAGCAAACAGAAAAGACAGGTATATGGACAGGATGCCATGTATTCTAAACTCAGAAGTCACAGATTTTCCTCCCAAGTGGCTGTAGTGACCTCTTAACATCTGCTGTTACCTTAATTGTCTTAGAGATTGGCAGACAAAATATTTAGGTAGTGAGAACCTTTTCTCATACAAATGAATGCATCATATCTAAGTTTGGGGCAAACTGGGTAATTAATCCTAAATTTGAATTAGTGGGTTCCAAAGCATGGCCCATTCTAAGGTTTGGTTTTCCTCTGATTGTGATAAGAAGTTAGTGAAGGGTTTGAACACATGAGTGAGGGCAGCAGACAAAATGGCTAAAGACCTTGAGATTCGAGAATGGCCTATTGGAGGAGCTAAACTGGTTCGGGTTGCAATATATTTTTCAGTGTGGGGCCAGACTGGCAAGATAGATGGAAATCAGCTTGTGAAAGGCCCAATAGGCTGCTCAAGGGATTTGTACTTGAGCCTGGGGATAGTGGGAGCCATTGTGAGTTTTAAAGTAAGGGAGCAATGAGATCAAATCTGAATTTTAAAATCACTCTTCTGTATGTGTGGAGATTGGGATGGAATTTAGGTGAGTCATAGCATATAAGACACCATTGTAAGTGACTTGTGTATGTGTGTGTACGTGTGTGTGTGCATAAGCATATATGTGCGTGTATGCTCACTTAATCCAATAGCAACCAATTTACTAGTTACCCATTTCAGAGAAGAGGAGACTAAGCCCAGGGAGGCTAACTGAGGTCCCATAACTAATCAGTGATAGAGCTGAGACTCGAGCCCAGGCAGTCTTGGTGCCAGAGTCTATGTACTTAATCATTGCATTATTTTGCCTTCCATATGATATTGGTAAGGTCAGCATCATCACAACATTTTAATTAATTATTTAATAATATAATTAATACTATTAGTATTCTACTAAATTCCACTAGTACTTTGTAAACCTTTTTTTTTTTTTTTGGTATTCATGCACTTTCCTGTTGGAATGAAATTAGAAATTTTTAGTGAATTAGAATTCTGTAAAATATTCTTCAAAAAGTTTCAAATCAAGTTTTTCAACTGGAGGTTATTAATGTCTTCTTGGTTAACATCAGGCTTCCATATGGGAATTTCATGGGTGCGTGTTTTCAGGACTTTCAGTGTGAAAGTCCAGGGAATGAAATCCTGACGTTTTCCAACCCGCAGGTAACACTCAGCTAACTGTAGGTAAAATCTTCCAGTTCAACAGAAAGATTGAAAAGGTGGTATTAAGAATAAAGAGAGAGTGGACTTTTATGAAAGATACAGGTCACTGATGGTCAAAGAGAACTAATACATTCACAACCGTTAATGCCCTCACTTGATTTCTGAAAACAAAAGTAATTGTTGTTGGCTAGGGTGCTTCAGTAAATGAATGGGATTGCTTTATCAGCAGCATAGGTGCTTCCCTAGGTGGGGAGCTTCCTGGGGAGCAAGGGGAGGGGTCCCCATTTATCTCTGCACCACTCTGAAGAAGCTCTGGCACGAGACAGGAAGCACTTTTTTTTAAATTGGAGGTACAGATAGTATCATGTATTTCAGTAGTTAACCTAGATTTCTAAATTCTTTATGATTTTTAGAATATGGAAAACCCAGTGAGTCAGATATGAGCAAAGTAGCCACCCCATTTCCCACAAATAAACAAAGACCAAGTTCTCTGCCATAAGGAAACTTAGTCAAGTGGAAGGGAGAGGGAGAGTGGAGGAAGAGAACTAGTAAAGCATCAACAAAAATGGCTATTATGTGGGTGGAACTATTGCTAATCAGAAGGGTGATGGCTGGGAATGTTTAGGGATGGATGGATTGGGATGAATAGAAGGAAGGGTGCTAGATGGTTTCCTAATATGTCTCTATGACTAAAAAGGAAGTCAATAAGGCCAACTTACATCACATACGAGTTCTTTTTGGAAATCGTACAATAAGAAATGTAAAATAAAATGTTTTTTTGTGTGTGTATTCTGTTCTCTAGCTTTAAGTCTTTACGGTTGAGAAATGTTAAAATGATGCAGTGAATTTTAATGATTATTGCTCATAGTGCTTTATTATTAATTTGCCTTTTAACATGTTTCCTATTAGAGAGCATTGAAATGTTTTCAGGCCTTTCAGTGGTTAGGAAAGTTGCAATTCATGAGAGTACCAATTAGAGACAATTATAACCTGACAAAACGGCTGTGCCATTTAGGGAGAACTCAACTGACACTTTCAGAAACTGTGTAAAAGTGTTAGTCTAAGAATCCTGTGGCAGCTGTTTGGCCTTGTAAGAATTACACAGAATTCTTGTCAACATAGTTAGCCCTAGGGTGGTGACTCTGTAAGGGCTTTAGAAATGGCCTGGTCCTGACCAGCTTGGCACTCTGCACCTAGAAAGAGAGGTGGGTATTGGCTAGACCCACACAGTTTGTCTTTTCCTAAGCACATCCTTGGAATCTGCATCATTACACTCCCTGTTCAGAGCTGTTTCTACCATGTCATTCAAGTGCATTTTTAAGCAAAATATGCAGTCAAAAAATGAGTTCTTCAAAGAATAATAATACACATTCTGACCAGTGCTAAATATCCCCTCCTACCATAGAGGATGGTCAGTCAGATCCTTTGGTACCTACATTTGCTTTGAGAAGTATCTAGTGAGCAACTAGAGTATGATGATACCTCCTTTAAAATAAGTTTTACTGGGTTCCAGGGACCTGTTTGCAACAGCTTGCTTTCTGATATGTCATCAGGAACTCCAGGGATTTTCAGTTACCTTGTGTTCAACTGAGCTTTCTTGCAAAAGAATCCAGAACATCCTTCATCTAGAATTTCCTTTTTATATATTATAATGCTATACGTTTTTGGCTAGATTGATTTTTAGGGTATTGCATGATTTTTAAGACAAAATTAGGTGTCACAAACTTAACATATTTTATTAGTTGTCTAATTTTATGAATTTTATGAGAAACGGATTTTCAATTGAAACCAGTTCTAGTATCAACATCTTGCTGTATTCAGAAATAGATCTTTGAATTGGGAGGGACCTTAGCAGATGCTCTCTTCAGTCATTCCTAAACTGCCCCATGCAGCGTCCAGGCAACGGACCATCTTCATTCTGCCAGACATGTGAGTCTCTGGGAGGACCTTGTGAAATAAAACATAGAGTGAGAAGAATTCTGTCTTTTGTGGACCTGTGCCAAGTTGGTACTTAAGGGGATTAAAATTGAAATGACTTAATTAATTGGCTTCCATTGAGACTTGTTTTATGAAGTTATTTTATGGTTATTCTTAGGTACAGTTTAGCCAACCAGCCAGAACATGCTCTACCTATCAAGAATTTGATTATCGTGTTTTTAAGTTCATGTAAAAAGGGAAAAAGTAGGCAGAAAGAGCCTAGAGTCCGTGTCCACTTCAGTCTGTAATGAGGCCCTTCGCCACCTTGCTCTCACCCTCAGCATGGGCTCAGCTTCGCTGTCAGGCCCCCATTAGAATCCCAGCTGTCATCCTGCCCCAGTGAACAAAGTAATTAAGGGATTGATGGGGATTTTGTGGCAAGGGAACTGTCCCTCCTTGTGGGGCTGTGGTGATGGCCTCCTGAGACAGCGGGTGCAGGACACCTGGCACAGAGAAAGCGCTTGATACACTTCCCCTCTTACCTCTCCATTCCCTGCTCTTCTCCTCACTTGTTTTCTCTCTCCACTTAACTTAGGTCACTTACTAAAATTTTTCTTTTAGCATTAATTTCAATCAGTTTCAGAGATTTCTCCAAAGAGGTAAGAATGGTAATGAGAACTTGAGCACTAACATTTAGCAAGCCCCTCGTGCGGACCAGGCACAGCCTGTCTGCGACATGCTTTTGTTTTGCCAATACTCTTCACAGGAACTCATGAGGCAGGCCACAAGTGAGCCTTTGAAATCAAATCTAACGGAGTCGAGGTATCAATCCAGGCCTGTCTGACTCCAAAGCTCTTAATCACTCTGCATATTTCTCCAAGGATCTCATTCTTGGAGTGCTCAATCCTCTAGCTCTCCCCCCATCCCTGGGGATGATTTTTAGGAGAACAGTAATAGCTCATATGGAGCTTGTGCCAGGCACTGGTCTGAGCCCCTTATGTGTATTAACTCATTTAAAGCTCACCACAACCCTTCACAACTTCTAATGCTCTCCCCACTTTTCATACGAGGAAACCAAGGCACAGAGCAGCTAAGTGACTTGTCCATTTACCCAAGGTCATATAGAGTAAAACTGGCTTTCAAACTCTGGTTCTTGATCCCCCGGCTGTCCCCCTTCCACTTAAGGAGTTATTAAAACTTAATAGGTCTCAGAGTAACCAAAGAAAAGCCAGGCACTCGCTCCTGCTCACCTTAACCATCTATCTTGCCTGAGGGTTTCAGCACCAGGCAAGCTCACTATGGATTCTGTGAGACCGAGAAATGACAACAGAACGTTCTTGTGGTAAGAGGGTTTAAACCTACCTCTATTCTCACTGCGGTAGGTTGAGCACTAGAATTACATCTGTATCCAGCAGTCTGCAGGTGCATAATCCACCTCCATCTCTACCTCTGCCTGGAGCTCTGGACAGAGCTCTTTCTATAGTGACTCAGTCAGTAATAGCTCATTCCCTAGGGGTGTGGAAGCAGTAGCCTAGCAGTAGGCCAATTATATCATCAAGTAGTTTAGGGTCAGGTGAGGATCCTGGCCACAGGAACTTCAGTTTTCCCCACACCATCCTGGCTACTCTTTGCAGTTTTTCCAGTAACAGGTAGAATTCCTTCCTTATCCTAGCTACAGTCCTTTGCAAGTTGTGATATATTGGCTATTTCATTCAAAGGCTAAACTGAGACTAATGCCTAAGCAAGGAAGAACAAATAGAAAATTCATTAACCAGGAATCTATTTACAGCCAATTCCCAAGGCTCATTGTGAGTCGGTACTTCTACATCATTTAGAATTGCTAATAAATGAAAGTCTCTGCATTTCTCCAAGAGTCTGATATTTACAAGTCCCATACTTTACCATAGGAAGCAGCTTCCAACAAGCATATTCATGTGTTGACAGTTCTAATTAATACAAGTAATCAGTCCTGACAGTAGAACTGTGAAAAGAAGACCCATTCATAAATTTGCTAATTATGTTACTCTGCTCAGAATTTAATCTCAGTCTAGTCTTTAATCATTTCTGTGTATGAGCAGAAGACCATCTTACTAAATTCTTCAGACTTGCACATTTATTTCTGAGGAAATTTTGTCAAAATTAATTTATCATTCGATCTTAATGCTCCAGTATGCAGGAAAGAATAAGCCAGAGAATGGGAAAAGCCAGGCAGGCAAGGAAGGAAGAAGTCAGGTGTGTCTGTATGGTTTCTTACATATTGAAATCTTGTACATTTTTGTGTACTTTAGATACCATTTCTGAAAAGTAAAGTGGTTTTCTTTAGGCTGTTGATATGTTTATGGTATGGAAAATTTGAAGATGGTTTGTTAGTTACTATGATCCAAAGCCAAGCCCTCCTTTCTCTGATGTAAAAAGCCTAATTTTTCAAGGATGCTTGTTCTACAGCAGGTTCTCAGCCTTAGCATTATTGACATTTTGGGCTGGATAATTCCTGGGTGGGATGGGATGGGGCTGTCCTGTGCTTGGTAAGATGTTGAGTAGCATCTGGCCTCTACGCACTTGATGCTGGTACCCCTTCCCCCCCCAGTTGTGGCAGCCAGAGATATCTCCAGACATTGACAACTGTCCCGTCATAGGGATGGCGGTTGCAGGGGGTTGGGGGCAAATTCACCCCTAGTTGAGAAACACTGTGCTTGCTGGAAAATGACTTAAGATAAAAAAGTATCAGGTAAAACTTTTGTATAGGACAAATCAGCTGTAGTGAAATCAATAAAACACATTTAGAAGTAATTTAGTGGTATAAAATCCAGATTTGGAATGATATTCCTTGAGTTACAATCACCTCCCTCTTACCTTTTCGATGTCATGGCCCTTCTAGTCCTCTTTGATAGAAAGTAGAATGGCACTCAAGAGTAGAGAAGCTGTATCTAAAACCCCTTTGCCTCTTGTGTGAAATAATTGGGATCTGGCATTCATGGATTTATTTAAAATTTCGACCACTTTCAGGTGACCTTTGAGTTTTGTGTACTCGGTTGCAGGTGTTCCTGGTCTCCCTTTCCAGTTTATTAATTCCTTCCCTGCCTGTCGTACTTTCCTCCCTGCCCTTTTTAGATTTCTAGTCCTTCGTTTCAGTTTCTTGTCCTTTGTTTCAGTTTCTCTCTTACAAACACCTTCCACACCCTTGCTCTTCAGTCCTGCTTCCCCCTATCTGGAAAAAAGATTTGGATGAGCCCAGACGCTAGGTTTCTCAGACCCTCCATCTGACAGCCAAGCCCTATTGGAGATCATGACCCAACAAAGCAGACTGAGTCTATTATAAATGTACACCAGCATCTCATGTGTCCTGGATTCCCCAGAGGAAACGGAATCTACCTGTAGATGATGCCCTCAACCTCCCATCACGGAAACTACTAACTTCCTTGTACCTACCAACCACCTCACCCCACGCACCACCCTGCCTGCCCAATACGTACCGCATCCCTTCTGACAGCTAGGCTGTGAGGTCTCCTTCCTCTTTTCAAAAGCTAATCCTTCACCTGTCCTAACTCCTCAAAAATCTTTTGTTACCAATTATCCCTTTCTCCTTTCTGTCTTCAACCTTTTAGTCTCTACTGGATCCTTCCTGTGAACATTTAAGCATGTACTCGTCTCTCTCCTCCCTCATCCTAAAAGATAAACCAATAACACAATTGCCTTTCAGTTACCACCCCTTTCCTTTCCATTACATTCTCCAAAGAATGGCTTATTGTTTTCTCTTCCTCAACCATGTTACTGCCCCCATTATTCTAATGAAACAGTTCAAGCCAGGCTCCCCAGTAACTTCACAGTGTTGCTAAGGCCTGTGATTGCTTTTCTTCCCTAGACTTACTGAACATAACGAATCACTCCTTAAAACTATACCTTTCCCGTCCCTTTTCCCCAGTGCCCACCCTGCTACCCAGCTTTCCTACTGCCACCTTGGCCCCTTTCCATGCTCCTTTGCAGACTCACCCCCTTTCCTCTACCTTTGAATATTGATTTTCCTAATAACTTCATTTTGGCCCTCATTTCTTCTCCAAAGGCTCTAGTTAACTATTTGTATGCCAGCTACTTCCAAGTGCATCTCCTCAGCTCTCTTTTTGGGCTTGCTGAATTTATATATAAACCTGCTCAAGGACACCTCAGATGCAGCATGTACAAACCTGGATTTGCAATACCTTTCCGCCTCTCCAGCTTGTTCCTCATCAAGGGTTACCTCCTGGAAGTTCTCAATAGCCAAGTC
This sequence comes from Smutsia gigantea, assembly GCA_032199065.1. NCBI lineage: Eukaryota > Metazoa > Chordata > Mammalia > Pholidota > Manidae > Smutsia > Smutsia gigantea. The sequence continues at coordinate 103,938 of JAVSCE010002913.1, forward strand.
CTCTTAATGCTAACTCAGTACATCTCACATCCTCCCAGTTCAACCCACATCCGCGAGTCTGAGCCTGGATGGTAGGAGGGGAGGACAGAGGGGTAGGAGAGCCAGATCACAAAGGGCTTTCGTGCCAGTCTAAGGACTTTGGGTTTCTCTGACATGGGAGCCATTTGAGGGTTGTGAGCCAAGGAGTAACATAATTTATCTGAACTTTTTAAAGGACCACATGGGCTGCTGTGTTGAGAATAGCCTGTGGGGCAGCATAATAGGTTGAATGGTGATCCTCAGAAGACCTCAGCATGTGACTGTATTTGCAAAAAGAGTCTTTGCAGATGTAAAGTAATGATCGCAAGATGAGACCATCCTGATTAGGGCTGGCCCTGAACCCAGTGACAGGTGTCCTGATAAGAGACAGAAAAGGAGAAGATAGACACATAAGGATAGACCACATGAAGGCAGAGGCAAAGAGTGGGAGCAGGAAGACCAGTTAGGTGGCCATTGTGGTGGTCCAGGCGAGGCAGAACAACTTCCGCTTGGATGGCAGCAGTGGAGGGGAAGCAAAGAGGTCCGCTTCCATACTGCAGGCGAGTTTTTGATAGAATGGTTGTGATTATGAGCGAAAGAGAAGGGAGAGGGCACCACAGCTTTTGGCTGAGGGCCCTGGAAAGTTGGACTTTCCATTAACCTGAACATGCAGAGAGAACAGATTTGCAGGGAAAAATTGGAGTTTAGTCTTGCACCTGGGAAGAATAAGAGGCCAATGAGGGCCCCTTGTAGGGATGGTGAGTAGGTGGTTTGGTATGAGACCAAATGATAGGTATGGTCTGGAAAGAAGATATACAGTTGACCCTTGAACAACATGGGTTTGAACTGCATGGGTCAAAAAATACACAGATTTTTTTCAATAAGTCTATTGGAAGATATTTTGTTGGAGACTTACAACAATTTGAGGCAACATTGTCTCTAGCTTACTTGTTGGTAAGAACACAGTATATAATACATATAACAAAAATATGTGCTAATTGACTGTTTATGTTTTCAGTAAGGCTTCCAGTCAACAGTAGTTAAGTTTTTGGGGAATCCGGGGTTATACATGGATTTTCGACTGTGTGGGGGTCAGTGCCCCTAATCACAGTGTTGTCCAAGTGCTAATTATATTTGGAAGTTGTCAGCATGATGTAAATTGTATGCAATTTCACGAAACTAGATGGGATCTCCAAGAGAGTGAGTGTAGACAGAGAAGAGGCTCAAGAACTGAGTGCTCGGGTCTCCAACATTAAAGTTGGAGAGAAAAGGCGGTGCCAGCAAAGGAGAGACCGTGAAGGAGGGTGAAAAACTGAGTGGAAGAGAGTGTGGGGTCCTAGGAGACAGGTCAGGAATCTTCCCAGGAGGGACGAGTGTGCAGCTGTGCCATACGCCCCTGAGAGTACTGATAGGATGAGGCTGAGAAATGAGGCAATGCAGAGGTCAGCAGCAGTCTTGACAAGAACTGTTTCAGGAAGGGAACAGTTGCTGGTTCAGTATAAACTGCTCTCGTCCATTTTTCCAACATAGTTGAAACAGAGGCTCTGCGCCTTTAAAGGCTTTGAGTTTCTTAATCCCCCAGACCTCTACCCTTGTTAAAGGATTGAAAAGAATGAATATAAACTACATAGGCTACATTATACTGCTGGGTTCCCTAACCTTAGTTAATGTTAAATAAATAAATCCCTGATGTTTCTCATCCTGGACCCACAGAGAGTTGCCCATGTGAGAGGCAGCTTAATCACAAAGCAGTTTTTGCCTTTGATTTGGCCATCTGACCTTGTGCTTTTCAATGTAAGACTAATACGTGACATTGCCATTTGCCCTGCCTGTAGTACCTGACTGTGTATGGAAGAGTTCTCCTGGGGGTTCTCCTCAGCAGCTCTAGAGCAGCACTGTCCAGTGGGTCCATCTTCAGTGATGCACACAGTCGGGTCGATATCTTCAACATCCAGGATGCCAGCCACTAGCCATATGTCCTGACCACTTGGAATATATAGTGAGTACAACTGAGGAACTGAATTTTTAGTTGTACTTAACTTGAATTCCCTTAAATGTAAATAAGTTTAAATTATACCCTACAATGAATACTGATTTAAACAGTGCCTGGCTCATAGAAGGTATCCTAACTAAGTATTTATTGAATTAATGAAGAGATTTATGTCAATTAACCTGGATAAAGTGTCTAAAGTTAAGAAGTCTTATCCAACCTATGACTTTCTGCACATAATGACTGTTTGGCCCTCATGACAACTTCTTAGTAGACTTCCACTTTTCTGATCCATAATTTCACAACTCATTTTAGGAGAAGCCATTGTGGGGATAATTTTTTACTCCATCTCTTAATAAATTTTAACTGTTATGATGCTAAGAAGATAATCCTTGATCCAAGATGGGTGTGGCATATGCCCCCTGCCAGGGGACATTTAGAAATGTGTCTCTGGGGAGCTTTTTGGCTGTCATAATGACAGGGGTGGGGGTGGAGAAGTCACAATCATCATTCAGTGTCTCAGGCACAGGAATGTTCAGTTCTCTGTGTGCACAGAACTGTCCTGTATGAGGAGAAACACAGTAACTGGTTAGTAGGTATTAAAACTATCTCCTTGGTGAAATCACCTCCAAGACCGTGACTCTCCTTTGCTAGTCCTATTTCTCTCTATGTAAGCATTTGTATCAGATTTATTTATTTCACAAAAAGATGAAGCACCCTCTGTCCTGCTCTTGCATAACATAATTTAATTCTTGGAGCTGTGTGGTTTACAGGGATGTCTGAGAGAGGAGCCTACCGACAAAGAACTTATAGTACCAGCAATAGGCCAGAAATGGCTTAAGAGTTGTATTCCAGGTAGGAACACAGAGGGAGAATTACCTGGTGAATCAGTCAAGGTTCAACCAGAGAAACAACCAGTATGAGATAGATATTAAGAGATTCATTGCAAGGCATTGGCTTATACAGTTGTGGGGCTGAACAGGCAAGTCTGAATTCTGTAGGGCAGGCCTTTGGGAAGCATGGGTTGGAACCCTTAGGCATGTTCTAAAGCTGCAGTCTACAGGTGAATTTCTTTTTCAAAAGAAGCCTCAGTCCTGCTCTTAGTACCTTTCAACTGACTGAATCAGGCCCACCAGGACCAGATTATCTAGGGTAACTGCCCTTAAAGTCAACTGATGATGGACCTTAATCACATCTACCAGATACCTTCACAGCAACATCTCAATTAGTATCTGACTGAATAACTGGAGACTGCAGCCTAGCCCAGGTGACGCATAAAAAATGACCATCAAACTTAGAGATTGAGTGTTCATGAGTCATGTCTTGAAAGATGGGGAATTTGTTCTGGTTCTTGAAGAATGAGAGACTCTAGAAAGTGGGGATAAAGGCAACAGTCTAGAGGGTGTGACTATTAAAAATTAATCAAAACAAACCATAAAAGATGCCAAGACAGGAATATACAACTAGTGCTTGCAAATGGCCTAGTGAGGGCAGTCAGTTTGACAAACATCTTCCTTTTTTCCCAGAGTTGTGCTCTATACACCATGCTGATTTTGCCAAACAGGTCCCTCCACTGCCGAATTTTTTAAGTCTTATGCATTTTGAAGGAAATTTAATTTGTATTTTTTGGTGTCTGCACTTGGATAACTTTGTGTTGCATCCTGGGCTGCTTGTAACTTGCTCATATCCCACCACAGCCCTCTCCCACCCCTCTCCCCAAAAGAGTGCCCAGAAAGAAGAGTAGGGAAAAGAGAAAACAGACAAATAATAGAACCATATTGCCCCCTCAGATGTGTCTCTGTGCTAATCCACAGATTAGTGATCCTTTCTTTCCAAAACTAAGTTCATCTTCCCCTTTTACCCCCTAGCCTTGCCAGCTGGGAGTATTAAGGTGTTTCATAAAACGTCTACAAAGGTGAGAAGTAAAACTGACTTCAGGAGCAGTCTACAGCTTCTCATTCTTAGGGCAGATGCATGGTACTGTCTGCTTAGGGCTGAAGCTAATTGAAAAATGGTCCCATTTTTTACCAAAGTAAGCTTTTTTCCTTAAACCTCTGTCTCTTTGGAGTCTCATAATATGGACCAGGTTTTTTTCTGTACATGAAGCACCCTGTTTATGTGTGTCTGTCCATCAGGAACATCTGGTTGCAGAAAGGCCGCAGGCAGCCTCTGTGGGATGTAGTAGAGGCTGATCTCTGTGCGGCAGGCAGAGCCCTGCTTGGCCAGCTGGTACCACATCCAACGTAGTAAGAGACTTTTACCACCTGGAGGAACATAGATTTAAGGGGTTAAAACTTTCTTCGCTTCTCTTTGAGCCTATGAAACACTTTCCCATCTTTTTTCTTTTTCTATTTTGGCCCTCAAAAGTGCCCCGAAGGCTATGGCTTCTGATTTTTGATTGGTAGTTTTTTCCCAATGAAACTGAGGCTCAGAGAGGTTACTTTCTTAGATATTTCCCCAGATGATTGTGGTAGCTGGTGCGTGCCTCTGACGCCATGTGACTGTAAGCTAAGAGCAGAGATGTCCTCTCCGTCCTGTGGTGAAATTTGAGGACCTTTGCAGCCTTTTACTTTTGGAAGCCCTTCCCCATATCATTTCAAACTTATTAAAACATATGGCATGTAAGTATGTATATATGATAAGTATATATTTAAGTAAATGAATATAAATATATGTATCATCGATGTGAGTCCAGTTATAAATGATTGGGTTGGTATATTCCATAAGCATTTAATTAAATGTTTATTACTTTTCAATTTTATACTTTCTTTTTCACTTAAGAGCCATTTAATAATTTCGAGGTCTCAAACATTTTCACAGGCCTTTGAAAAATGCATAATGCCTAAGCACTGCTCTTATAGCAGATAAAGCCACTCTCCTGCTCTTTTTCACCCTTGAGTCCCCCACAGCTATTAGAGCCCAGGAAATACCTAATAAATATTTGTTAGATGAGTGACTGAGGGAGGAAGGGAAGGGAATGAAAGAATTAACACGTGAGTGAGCAACTAGAAGTGGCAAGGTCTGGTTTTAAAGCACACCTAAGCCCTCATTGGCTTATTTCTTCTACACTGCATCGTGGTGGACTTGAAAAGGGCATCACCCAGACTCCATATTCAGAAGGCACATGCATTGTAATTTCTCTTATTGTTCTTTTCAAAGCCAGTTTTCTCCTCTGTTGCAGCTAAGGCACAAGAAAGAACAAATTACAGGTCATCGGATTTTTGGTCCCTCTTAGGAAGGAGTAGCACTTCTGGACCATAATCAATTCTTCTCTGTCTGTCTAATTGCTCTAGTTTATTTGCTTTGCCTTCCAGGTACCGGATGAATGTGGCTATTATCAATATTCAAATATTCAAATGGGTTTCTTGACAAAGCCAAAGAGGTGTTTGTTGTCTGTCTGGTTTTTTGTTTTGTTTTGTTTAGAATTCTAGTGTTTGCACTTAGGTATTTCTCATGCAGTAGCTGTGTTTTCATGAACTGTGACTTTTTTTAATCCAAAAGTGAATCTTCATGGTCTTTCTTCAAAGCTCTAGGATTTGATTTGGTAGCAAGTGACTTTTGGACCTGATGGAAAGCTAGAGAGAAACCCCTCCTGAAGCAGGAAAGAAACATAAAGGGACTAAATAAGAGGTAGGAGAGAAAGACCAGGATACCTGAAGGAGAGAGTCATCCTTTTCTTCCTCAGCCCTGATTTCACCACTAGAAAGTGGGCCTGCATTTTCCTTAGGTAAACAGACACTGGGAGAGGTTCCTCTTTGGGCTCATCTGCCACCCAGGGGCCTCTGCAGGCTGGGATGGAACCTCACTGGGTGGATCCAGGGCAGACTCAAGATGAACTTAAAACCTGCGCTGCTGCTTGACGGGCTGAGTTTCTGGGCCAGGGAGTTGAACGTGGTGGAACTTGCCCTGCATCCATGAGAACTCTTTGGGATCTGGTCACTCATCAAATACCCACTGACCTCCCACACTGGGAAAAACCACAGTGACCAGGACAGACTTGTCCCTGGAGTCCAAAGGCCTCTCTTTTCACACTCAGATCAAGCTCTTGCTCTTTGGGGTGCCTTTCTTCAAGTGTATTTGAAATGGCTTTGTTTTTTATTTCTCATTTTTGGGTGGGATTATATGTGCATGTACAAGTGACCTTGTGTATTCAGAGCACTGATTCCTTCTCTTTATAAACTGAAGTTAGGAGAAGAAGGAAACATACTGCATAAAACTTAGACGTTGAGAAAGTTCAGTTTCTCCTCCGCTATGTAATTACTTTCCCGTATTTCTTTTTTAATCTCTTGGCTGGACTTAAAAATAGAGAGATGCAGAACTCTCTTTTGAGTGTGTGCTGTGCCCCTGGCACCATCCTTCCTGTGGCTCCTCCCAAGACTTACAGCCGAGGGACTCCTGTTCACTCTCAGTGTTGTAAATATAAATATATATATATATACACACACACATATATATTTTTTATTTTCACATACACACATTTGATTGCCCTTAAATTATCTTTTTCTAAACTCTCTAGACCATTTAATTTGTGGCAAGAATCCCAAGCATATCATCCCCCGAGAAAGAACAGTATTTGCCTGGCATCAATTTAAGGAAATAATTATGCGAGAAGTTTGTGTTAGATATTTTCTTAAACTGGAGATGTTGGTGATCAGTGGCCATGAAGAGGGTACCCGAGGGGAGATGCCTTTCTTTGATGTCTAAGGAAGTTGGGAAAGTGGTATTTTCCGATTCCCTTTTCCCCTCTGCTTCTTCATATGCTTCACCATTTACCCAAAACTATTTCCACTTGAAGATTGATATTTATTTATTTAGAGCACAGCTCCATTGCCTTGGGAGTATTTCCAAAAACAGTCCCTAGATGTAACCTCTTTCTTCCTGCCCTGTCCCCTTCAGCAAGAACTTTCATGTTTTATATTTGAGTTGTTTTCTTTTTTAGAGAAGAAGGTAAATTAGAACAAGAGCAAACAAGTCTAAAAGTTCTAGAGATTGTCATCCTGGGAAATGCCAGGTCTTTTGTTACCACTGTTATTGTCTTAAGTAGTGACAACCATGTGAGAAAATCTGGATCTGCTTCACTCACACAACAATTACAGTTAATCACATCTCCCATGCAGCATTTCTTAAGACCTAGAACAACTTTAAGACCAATAAATGAGAATATTCCTTCCTAAAATTGTAATCCTGACTGTTGATCCTCCTAGCTGCTCACTCCTCAGATACCCTCTTTTTGTTCACATGGACCAGCTGATAACAGAATAGCTGCCTATCCATACTGGACCTGCGGGTTTATCAGAGCCGGACCCGACTGCCTCCCAGCCTTGCCTCACTCTTCCATGCTTACCCAGTTTCACAGTCCTTGACAGGTGGCTCATGTATTTCTAATGCAGGAGTCCTTTCACGCAGTGCTGGGTATAACTGTTGCAGGCAGCTGCATCTGGAGAGGTCTCTCTCTGCACACCAGGTGAAACCTCAACCTGAACGGGGAAGGGTTCTTGACTCTGAATGAGAAAGAATTCTAGAGCAGGTTGGAAGTGTAGGTAAGGAAGGAATTAATTAAAGCAAGAGCAGCAGGGAATGACAGCTGCCTTGTAGGCAGCTGAGAGCAAGAAAGTGTGGGGGTGAGGGAGGGGAAGCTCACTGAACTCCTCCGCATAGGGCAGATCCCCTTGGTGACTCCTAAAGCCAGGGTCACCTGGCATCCCATATCTACTTGGATCTGGACAGCATGGGGACTAGCCCCTACCACCCTGGGATGTGGGGGAGCCACAGAGCATGAGATAGAGTGAGATTATGTTCTGAGAACTTGCCAAAGAAAGGAGATTTGCAGGCAGGCTACCAAGAGCAGATCGATCGCACAGCTGCAGTTCCATCTGGGTCACCCAGGCAATGGGAACTTGCGTGCCCAAATCAGCTCTCTCAGCAGCCCCTCCCTACTTATCAGGAGTAAAACAGAGACAGAGTGAAGACTGGGAAATACAATGAAATAGCAAAGAGACAAAGACGCTTACCACTGGAAGAGAGCAGAGACGAAACGCAGCAAAGTTGATCAGTGAGAAAGCTTTATTTAAAAGTATGCATTTAAAGAAAGGAGAGTGCAGCCAACCTCAGAGAGGAGGCACACTAAAAGGCTGGGGATTCTTGTTTTTTAAGGACTTTCCGGAATGTAACAAAGGGCCAGGAGGTATGCAGTCTCAAGATGCTTATTTCCAGTGAGAGACATTATGTCTCTTCTTCTCTATTATCAGTCCTCCAGGTAATTCTGCAAAATTAACTTAACACAAGAAGTTGATCAGTTCCTCTCCAGAATTGCAGCTTCCCTCTGGGAACAAACCAGTTGAGACTGCCTGCCTTGCCCCCAAGGTGGGTTGAGTTAATAGTCTGTTTACTAAAGAATATGTTAGGACTTACCTCCTAACTTCCCAGTTTTTAAAGTGGAATCTTAGCCTTAAGATGGAATCCCTCCTGTTCTTATTGTACTGTTTATATCTCTGCTTTTTTGGAATATTAATCATGATGCTTGTCCCATGTCTCTGCCCTCTCATAACAATTTAAGTAGTTAGGATTCTGACCCTTCTATGCCAAACACCCAAGTTCTAAGTATACTTTGCTGTCAAATACAGGTCTGAAATTTGGTTTGAAGTTAGCTAGGCCATTTGCTCAGTATTAAGCCAGGTGGAAGGAGAAGTCAGCTGAGGAACACAGAATTCTGTGGTGGAAGGTTAACTGCCTACAACTAACTACATGCGGACTGACTTCAAAGAAAAATGACTGTTCTAATGTAGTTGGGTTTGCATTGCCTGAGCAGAACTGACACTGTCTGGTGGCCGGCTAAGCTGGTGAAGTGACCCCTTTGGCTTGAAACTTTGCTGGAGCACATACTTGGTTCAATGCGCTGAATCGTAGGCATGTCACTATAGACAGTGAGTATCAGGAGAGCTAGGTCCCAGTTGCAAAGTTATCACAAGCTATCTGGGAGATCTTGGGTAAACTTGGTCATTTTTCTGAATTGTTTCAGCATCTGTAAGACAGTGGGTATCTAGATAATCTGTTAGGCCTAACTAGCTTTAGAAATTTTATATGCATTTAATACTGGTTTTATTGCACAGGTCTCATGGATGTGAATACATGCACCCATTTAAACAATTTATTTATATTCTTCTTAGGCTTAAATGGGCTTCTCAAGAATAGAAACTGCCTTACTCATCCTTATTTTCCCTCCATCTACCATAGTGCCTGACATACAGTGTTTTCAATTACTATCGGTTATATTAATTAAGGAAAGAAGAGGAGAGGCAAGTTGCTAAAATTAAAGACAGTCTCATGAAATTTAGTGGAATTAGAAATTACAAGTTTTAAACCAAAGTAAAGGAGGACTTGAGAGGTGAAAATGAGAAAATTAGCTATATTCTCCCTTGACTGTTACTTATAAAGCACCCTCCCTTTTGTCCATAATTGTTAGGAAAGTGCATCAAATGAT
>JAVSCE010002914.1:0-115933 GCA_032199065.1 Smutsia gigantea
TATCATGTGTTTTGTATACATTGCAAAGAAGCCTATAAAAGACTTTATTTCATTCTGCAGAGATGAGAATTTATGTGGTTCCCTTACACTTGATTCCAGGGCTTTTAAAAGACCTTTAATAACCTGACTTTCTCAGGTTTTACCTCAAGCAATTTTTGATATATTAAAATTAGAATGATCGCAAACACTATCAATTTTTTATCAAATAAAATTTTTTGAATTTTTTTGTAATATGTAATTTTGTTTTGTAATTTTTATTATATATAAACTCGTACTTTTATGAGTTAAGTTTTATGTTGATATATAACCATGCTAATAGTTAAGCTTCAGTTGTCTAGCTTATATAAAATTACATTTTATAGGCATTAAACAGAGCTTATGAATTTAATTTTTTGAGTTTTATTTCCATATTTTGCAGCCAGTACTTTTATTTTGCTATTATTAATATACAATTACATGAGCGAAATTATGGCTACTAGAGTCCCCCTATTACCAAGTCCCCACCACATACCCCATTGTAGTCACTGTCCATCAGCGTAGTAGCATGTTACAGAATCACTACTTGTCTTCTCTGTGTTATACTGCCTTCCCCGTATATCTCCACTCCACCCCTATCCCCGCTACATTATGTGCACTAATTGTAATAGCTCCTTTTCCCCCTTATCCCTCCCTTTCCACCCATCTTCCCAGCCCCTTTTCTTTTGGTAACTGTTAGTACATTCTTAAGTTCTGTGAGTCTGCTGCTGTTTTGTTCCTTCAGTTTTTTTCTTTGTTCTTATACTCCACATATGCGTGAAATCATCTGATACTTGTCTTTCTCTGCCTGGCTTATTTCACTGAGCATAATACCCTCTAGTTCCATCCATATTGTTGCAAATGGTAGGATTTGTTTTCTTCTTATGGCTGAATAATTTTCCATTGTGTGTATATACCACATCTTCTTTATCCATTCATCTACTGATGGACACTTAGGTTGCTTCCATTTCTTGACTATTGTAAATAGCACTGCGATAAACATAGGGGTGCCTATGTCTTTTTCAAACTGGGCTGCTGTAGTCTTAGGGTAAATTCCTAGGAGTGGAATTCCTGGGTCAAATGGTATTTCTATTTTGAGTTTTTGAGGAACCTCCATACTGCTTTCCACAATGGTTGAACTAGTTTACATTCCCACCAACAGTGTAGGATGGTTCCCCTTTCTCCACATCCTCGCCAGCATTTATTGTGGTTTGTCTTTTGGATGGCGGCCATCCTAACTTGTGTGGGGTGATATCTCATTGTGGTTTTAATTTGCATTTCTCTGATGACTAGTGATGTGGAGCATCTTTTCATGTGCCTGTTGGCCATCTGAATTTCTTTGGAGAAGTGTCTGTTCAGCTCCTCTGCCCATTTTTTAATTGGCTTATTTGCTTTTTGTTTGTTGAGGTGTGAGCTCTTTATATAATTTGGATGTCAACCCCTTATCAGATACGTCATTTATGAATATATTCTTCCATACTGTAGGATGTCTTCTTGTTCTGCTGATGGTATCCTTTGATGTACAGAGCTTTTTAGTTTGATATAGTCCCATTTGTTCATTTTTGCTTTTGTTTCCCTTGCATCGGGGAGATATGTTCATGAAGAAGTTGCTCATGTTTATGTCCAAGAGATTTTTGCCTACATTTTTTTCTAAGAGTTTTATGTTTTCATGACTTACATTCAGGTCTTTGATCCATTTTGAGTTTACTTTTGTGTATGGGGTTAGACAGTAATCCAGTTTCATTCTCTTACATGTAGCTGTCTAGTTTTGCAAACACCAGCTGTTAAAGAGGCTGTCATTTCCCCATTGTATATCCATGGCTCCTTTATCATATATTAATTGACCATATATGCTCGGGTTTATATCAGGACTTTCTAGTCTGTTCCATTGGTCTATGGGTCTGTTCTTGTGCCAGTAACAAATTGTCTTGATTACTGTAGCTTTGTAGTAGAGCTTGAAGTCAGGGAGTGTAATTCCCCCTGCTTTATTCTTCCTTCTCAAGATTGCTTTGGCTATTCGGGGTCTTTTGTGGTTCCATATGAATTTTAGAACTATTTGCTCTAGTTCATTGAAGAATGCTGTTGGTATTTTGATAGGGATTGCATTGAATCTGTAGATTGCTTTAGGTAGGATGGCCATTTTGACAACATTAATTCTTCCTAGCCAAGAGCATGGGATGAATTTCCATTTATTAGTGTCCTCTTTAATTTCTCTTAAGAGTGTCTTGTAGTTTTCATGGTACAGTTCTTTCACTTCCTTGGTTAGGTTTATTCCTAGGTATTTTATTCTTTTTGATATGATTGTTAATGGAATTGTTTTCCTGATTTCTCTGTCTGCTAGTTATCGTTAGTGTATAGGAATGCAACAGATTTCTGTGTATTAATTTTGTATCCCGCAACTTTGCTGAATTCATGTATTAGATCTAATAGTTTTGGAGTGGATTCTTTAGGGTTTTTTATGTACACTATCATTTCATCTGCAAACAGGGACAGTTTGAGTTCTTCGTTGCCAATTTGGATGCCTTTTATTTCTTTGTGTTGTCTGATTGCCGTAGCTAGGACCTCCAGAACTATGTTGAATAAATGTGGGGAGAGTGGGCATCCCTGTCTTGTACCCGATCTTAAAGGAAAAGCTTTCAGCTTCTCGCTGTTAAGTATAATGTTGGCTGTGGGTTTGTCATATATGGTCTTTATTATGTTGAGCCACTTGCCTTCTATACCCATTTTATTGAGAGTTTTTATCATGAATGAATGTTGAATTTTGTCGAATGCTTTTTCAGCATCTATGGAGATGATCATGTGGTTTTTGTCCTTTTTGTTGATGTAGTGGATGATGTTGATGTATTTTCGAATGTTGTACCATCCTTGCATCCCTGCGATGAATCCCACTTGATCATGATGGATTATTTTTTAGATGTATTTTTGAATTCAGTTTGCTAATATTTTGTTGAGTATTTTTGTGTCTATGTTCATCAGGGATATTGGTCTGTAATTTTCTTTTTTTGTGGTGTCTTTGCCTGGTTTTGGTATTAGAGTGATGTTGGCCTTGTAGAATGAGTTTGGGAGTATTCCATCCTCGTCTACTTTTTGGAAAACTTTAATGAGGATGCGTATTCGGTCTTCACTAAATGTTTGATAAAATTCATCAGTGAAACCATTTGGTACAGCAGTTTTTTTCTTAGGTAGTTTTTTGATTACCAATTCAATTTCTTTGCTGGTAATTGGTCTATTCAGATTTTCTGTTTCTTCCTGGGTCAGCCTTGGAAGGTTGTATTTTTCTAGAAAGTTGTCCATTTGTTCTAGGTTATCCGGTTTGTTACAATATAATTTTTCATAGTATTCTCTCATAATTCTTTGTATTGCTGTGGTATCTGTAGTGATTTTTCCTTTCTCATTTCTGATTCTGTTTATGTGTGTAGACTCTTTTTTCTTCATAAGTCTGGCTAGGGGTTTACCTATTTTGTTTATTTTCTCAAAGAACCAGCTCCTGCTTTCATTGATTCTTTCTATTGTTTTATTCTTCTCAATTTTATTTATTTCTGCTTTAATCTTTATTATGTTCCTCCTTCTACTGACTTTGGGCCTTATGTGTTCTTCCTTTTCTAGTTTCATTAATTGTGAGTTTAGACTGTTCATTTGGGATTGTTGTTCTTTCCTGAGGTAGGCCTGTATTGCAATATATTTCCCTCTTAGCACGGCCTTCGCTGCATCCCACAGATTTTGCAGTGTTGAATTATTGTTGTCATTTGTCTCCATATATTGCTTGATCTCTGTTTTTATTTGGTCATTGATCCATTGATTATTTATGAGCATGTTGTGAAGCCTCCATGTGTTTGTGGGCTTTTTCATTTTCTGTGTGTAATTTATTTCTAGTTTCATACCTTTGTGATCTGAGAAGGTGGTTGGTACAATTTCAGTCTTTTTGAATTTACTAAGGTTCTTTTTGTGGCATAGAATATGATCTATTCTTAAAAATGTTCCACGTGCACTTGAGAAGAATGTGTATCCTGTTGTTTTTGGTTGGAGTGTTCTGTAGATGTCTGTTAGGTCCGTCTGTTCTAATATTGTGTTTAGTGCCTGTGTCATTTTACTTATTTTCTGTCTGGTTGATCTGTCCTTTGGAGTGAGTGGTGTGTTGAAGTCTCCTAAAATGAATGCATTGCATTCTATTTCCCCTTTTTATTTTGTTAGTATTTGTTAGTATTTGTTTTACATATGTAGGTGATCCTGTGTTGGGTGCATAGATATTTATAATAGTTATATCCTCTTGTTGGACCGATCCTTTTTTCATTATGTAATGTCCGTCTTTGTCTCTTGTGACTTTCTTTGTTTTAAAGTCTATTTTGTCTGATACAAGTACTGGAACTCCTGCTTTCTTCTCCCTATTAGTTGCATGAAATATCTTTTTCCATCCCTTTACTTTCAGTCTGTGTATGTCTTTGGGTTTGAAGTGAGTCTCTTGTAGGCAGCATATAAATGGTTCTTGTTTTTTTATCCATTCAGTAACTCTGTGTGTTTTGATTGGTGCATTCAAACCATTTACATTTAGGGTGATTATCAATAGGTATGTACTTATTGTCATTGTAAGATTTAGATTCGTGATTACCAAAGGTTCAAGGGCAATTGCCTTACTATCTAACAGTCTAATTTAACTTACTTCATATAGTATTACAAACGCAACCTAAATGTTCTTTTTTTTTCCTCCTTTTTCTTCCTCCTCCATTCTTTGTATGTTTTGAATCATATTCTGTACTCTTTGTCTAGCCCTTGGATGACATCTATTTAGCCTTAGGAATACTTCCATCTATAGGAGTCCCTCCAAAATTCGCTCTAGAGGTGGTTTGTGGGAGGTAAATTCTGTCAGCTTTTGCTTATCTGAAAATTGTTTAATCCCTCCTTCAAATTTAAATACTAACCTTGCTGGATAGAGTATTCTTGGTTCAAGGCCCTTCTGCTTCATTGCATTAAATATATCATGCCACTCCCTTCTGGCCTGTAAGGTTTCTGTTGAGAAGTCTGATGATAGCCTGATGGGTTTTCCCTTGTATGTGATCTTTTTTCTCTCTCTAGCTGCTTTCAATAGTCTGTCTTTATTCTTTATCTTTGCCATTTTAATTATTATATGTCTTGATGTTGTCTTCCGTGGGTCCCTTTTGTTGGGAGATCTGGTACCCCTATAATGCAAATATTGTTCCGTTTGGATTGGTCACACAGTTCTCTCAATATTCTTCCATTCTTAGAGATCCTTTTTTCTTTCTGTATCTCAGCTTCTTTGTATTCCTCTTCTCTAATTTCTATTCCATTTACTGTCTCTCCTACTACATCTAATCTGCTTTTAAATCCCTCCATTATATGTTTCATTTCAGATATGGAATTTCTTAATGATTGAATCTCTGTCTTAAATTCATTCCCAAGTTCTTGAATATTTTTCTGTACCTCCATAAGCATGTTTATAATTTTTATTTTGAACTCTCTTAGGGATGATTGGTGATTTCACTTTCATTTGGCCCTCTTTCTGGGGTTTGTGAGATTTTGTTCTGAACCGTGTTCTTTTGTCGTTCATATTTCTATGTGGTGCTCACTAGTGTGCAGAAACTCCAGTCTCTGGAGCTGCTCAGCCCCTAGAGTGATGTTGGGGGTTGTAGGGGAGCAGAGCTGGTGCCTCGGAGAAGGAAAGATCTGTTTCCTGATTCCCCTCTGCGGTACTTGTCTCCAGTGTCAGAGCCAGTGGGCCAAGCACACATGAGTAACTTCTGTGCTTTGGGTCTCTAGTTATTGTAGGCGGGGCCTCCCTCTGGCTGGCCGGATGCCTGCGCAATGAGTGCGGGTTTGCTAGCACGTGCCTGCAGGCCAGTAGGAAGACTGCAGGCTGTGTGTCACAGTGGGGGGCCTGGGAGCTGAGTAGGCAGTCAGGGGCATAGAGCACCTGAAGCTCCTCAAAATTCCCAACTAGCTGGGCAGAGCATGCCCAGACAACCTTGTCCAGCTCTCCCTTCTCTTGCACAGCAGGCTCCATGCAAAGCCCGCCCCTTCAGCAGCCCTGTCACTGCTAGGAAGCCTCTCAGACTGCCTGCCTTTCCTCTGGCAGAGCGGCCGGGTGTGGATCCCTTCCTCCACCAATGGCCGGAATGTCAGTTCTTCAAGCACTCTGCCTGTCTGAGATCCCCAATGTGCAGAGCACCACACAGTATAGAATTCTGCTCACAAAACAGATCTCCAGGGCTAGGTGTTCAGCAGTCCCAGGCTTCCAGCCCCTCCCCGACTCCAGTTCTCTTCCTCCCACCAGTGATCTGGGGTGGGGGAGGGGCTTGGGTCCCACCAGATTAAGGCTGTCCTATGTTACTGTGTTGCTTGAGGTCTGCTCTATTCGTGAGGTCTGTTTGCAGTCTGGTTCAGCCTTCTTTCGTGTTGCTCTTTTAAGGTAGTTGTATTAATTAACTATATTTTTGTACAATTTGTGGTTTTCGGAGGAGCTCTCCATCTCACCTCTCACGCCGCCATCTTGAATTCTCTGCAGCAAATATTTTTTTTACATAATTTATTTTGATATCATTAATCTAGTTACATATGCAATTTTATGGTTATTGAACTGACAATTCATCAGGTCCCCCCCCAACCAACCCCATTACAGTCACTGTCCATCAGCGTAGTGAGATGCTATAGAATCACTACTTTTCTTCTGAGTTGTACAGCCCTCCGCGTGCTGCCCCAACATTATACCTGCTAATCATAATGCCCGTTTTTCCCCCTTGTCCCTCCCTTCCCACCCATCCTCCTCAGTTCCTTTACCTTTGGTAACTATCAGTCCGTTCTTGGGTTCTGTGAGTCTGCTGCTGTTTTGTTCCTTCAGGTTTTTTCTTTGTTCTTATACTCCACATATGAGTGAAATCATTTGATACTTGTCTTTTTCGCCTTGGCTTATTTCACTGAGCATAATACCCTCTACCTCCATCCATGTTGTTGCATATGGTAGGATTTGTTTTCTTCTTATGGATGAATAACATTCCATTGTGTATATGTACCACATCTTCTTTATCCATTCATCTACTGATGGACACTTAGGTTGCTTCCATTTCTTGGCTATTGTAAATAGTGCTGCAATAAACATAGGGGTGCATATGTCTTTTTCAAACTGGGCTGCTGCATTCTTAGGGTAAATTCCTAGGAGTGGAATTCCTGGGTCAAATGGTATTTCTATTTTGAGTTTTTTGAGGAACCTCCATACTGCTTTCCACAATGGTTGAACTAATTTGCATTCCCACCAGCACTGTAGGAGGGTTCCCTTTCCTCCACATCCTCGCCAACATTTGTTGTTGTTTGTGTTTTGGATGTTGGCCATCCTCACTGGTGTGAGGTGATATCTCATTGTGGTTTTAATCTGCATTTCTCTGATGATTAGCAATGTGGAGAATCTTTTCATATGCCTGTTGGCCATCTGAATTTCTTCTTTGGAGAAATGTCTATTCATGTGCTCTGCCCATTTCTTAATTGGATTATTTGCTTTTAATTTGTTGAGGTGCGTGAGTTCTTTATATATTTTGGATGTCAACCCCTTATCAGATATGTCATTTATGAATATATTCTCCCATACTGTAGGATGTCTTTTTGTTCTACTGATGGTGTCCTTGCTGTACAGAAGCTTTTCAGCTTGATATAGTCCCACTTGTTCATTTTTGCTTTTGTTTCCCTTGCCCGGGGAGATACGTTCATGAAGAAATCACTCATGTTTATGTCCAAGAGATTTTTGCCTATTTTTTTTCTAACAGTTTCATGGTTTCATGACTTACATTCAAGCCTTTGATCCATTTTGAGTTTACTTTTGTGTAAGGCGTTAGACAGTACTCCAGTTTCATTCTCTTACATGTGGCTGTCCAGTTTTTCCAACACCAGCTGCTGAAGAGGCTGTCATCTCCCCATTGTATATCCAAGGCTCCTTTATCAAATATTAATTGACTGTATATGTTTGGGTTAATGTTTGGATTTTCTATTCTGTTCCACTGGTCTGTGGGTGTTTTTGTGACAGTACCAAATTGTCTTGATTACTGTAGCTTTGTAGTAGAGCTTGAAGTCAGGGAGCATTATTTCCCCTGTTTTATTCCTCCTTCTCGGGATGGCTTTGGCTATTCGGGGTCTTTTGTGGTTCCATATGAATTTTAGAATTATTTGTTCCAGTTCATTGAAGAAAGCTGTTTTTATTTTGGTAGGGATTGCATTGAATCTGTAGATTGCTTTAGGTAGTATAGCCGTTTTGACAATATTTATTCTTCCTAGCCAAGAGCATGGGATGCATTTCCATTTGTTAGTGTCCTCTTTAATTTCTCTTAGGAGTGTCTTGTAGTTTTCAGGGTATAGGTCTTTCACTTCCTTCGTTAGATTTATTCCTAGGTATTTTATTCTTTTTGATGCAATTGTGAATGAAATTGTTTTCCTGATTTCTCTTGCTGTTAGTCCATTGTTAGTGTATAGGAAAGCAACAGATTTCTGTATGTTAATTTTGTATCCTGCAACTTTGCTGAATTCAGATATTAGTTCTAGTAGTTTTGGAGTGAAGTCTTTAGGGCTTTTTACATACAATATCATGTCATCTGTAAATAGTGACAATTTGACTTCTTCTTTACCAATCTGTATGCTTTGTATTTCTTTGTTTTGTCTAATTGCCGTGGCTAGGACCTCCAGTACTATGCTCATTAACAGTGGAGAGAGTGGGTATCCCTGTCTTGTTCCCGATCTTAGATGAAAAGCTTTCAGCTTCTCACTGTTAAGTATGATGTTAGCCGTGGGTTTGTCATATATGGCCTTTATGATGTTGAGGTACTTGCCATCTATACCCATTTTGTTGAGAGTTTTTATCATGAATAGATGTTGAATTTTGCCACATGCTTTTTCAGCATCTATGCAGATGATCATGTTGTTTTTGTTCTTTTTGTTGATGTGGTGGATGATGTTGATAGATTTTTGAATGTTGTATCATCCTTTCATCCCTGGGATGAATCCAACTTGATCATGGTGTATGATCCTCTTTATGTATTTTTGAATTTGGTTTGCTAATATTTTGTTGAGTATTTTTGCATCAATGTTCATCAGGGATATTGGTCTGTAATTTTCTTTTTTGGTGAGGTCTTTGCCCGGTTTTGGTATTAGAGTGATGCTGGCCTCATAGAATGAGTTTGGAAGTATTCCCTCCTCTTCTATTTTTTGGGAAACTTTAAGGAGAATGGGTGTTATTTCTTCTCTATATGTCTGGTAGAATTCAGAGGTGAATCCATCTGGTCCGGGGGTTTTGTTCTTGGGTAGTTTCTTGATTACCAATTCAATTTCATTGCTCGTGATTGGTCTGTTTAGTTTTTCTGTTTCTTGCTTGGTCAGTCTTGGAAGGTTGTATTTTTCTAAGAAGTTGTCCATTTCTTCTAGGTTTTCCAGCTTGTTGGCATATACATTCTCATAATATTCTCTTATAATTTTTTGTATTTCTGTGGGGTCCATTGTGATTTTTCCTTTCTCATTTCTGGTTCTGTTTATGTGTGTAGATTCTCTTTTTCTCTTAGTAAGTCTGG
Organism: Smutsia gigantea; assembly: GCA_032199065.1. Classification (NCBI taxonomy): domain Eukaryota; kingdom Metazoa; phylum Chordata; class Mammalia; order Pholidota; family Manidae; genus Smutsia; species Smutsia gigantea. Next base: position 9,570 of record JAVSCE010002914.1, read on the forward strand.
CTAGGGGTTTATCTATTTTGTTTATTTTTTCAAAGAACCAACTCTTGGTTTCATTGATTTTTTTCTATTGTTTTATTCTTCTCAATTTTATTTATTTCTTCTCTGATCTTTATATGTCCCTCTTTCTGGTGTCTTTGGTCCTCATTTGTTCTTCTTTTTCCAATTTCAGTAATTGTGTCTTGAGTATTCATTTGGGATTGTTCTTCCTTCTTTAAATAGGTCTGGATTGCAATATACTTTCCTCTTAGAACTGCATTTGCTGCGTCCCACAGAAGTTGGGGCTTTGTGTTGTTGTTGTCATTGGTCTCCATATATTCTTTGATCTCTGTTTTAATTTGGTCATTGTCCCATTGATTATTTAGGAGAATGTTGTTAATTCTCCGTTTATTTGTGAGCCTTTTTGATTTCTTTCTAAAATTTATTTCTAGTTTTATACCTTTGTTACCTGAGAAGTTGGTTGGTAGAATTTCAATATTTTTAATATACTGAGGTTCTTTTTGTGGCCTAGTATGTGGTCTATTCTGGAAAATGTTCCATGTGCACTTGAGAAGAATGTGTATCCTGTTGCTTTTGGGTGTAGAGTTCTGTAGATGTCTGTTAGGTCCATCTGTTCTAGTGTGTTGTTCTGTGCCTCTGTGTCTTTACTTATTTTCTGTCTGGTTGATCTGTCCTTTGGAGTGAGTGGTGTGTTGAAGTCTCCTAAAAACTAATGCATTGCTGTCTATTTCCTCCTTTAATTCTGTTATTATTTGTTTCACATATGCTGTTGCTCCTGTGTTGGGTGCATATATATTTAAAATGGTTATATCCTCTTGTTGGACTGACCCCTTTATCATTATGTAATGTCCTTCTTTATCTCTTGCTACTTTTTTTGTTTTGAATTTTATTTTGTCTGATACAAGTACTGCCACACCTGCTTTTTTCTCCTTTTTGTTTGCATGAAATATCTTTTTCCATCCTTTCACCTTTAGTCTGCATATCTTTGGGTTTGAGGTGAGTCTCTTGTAGGCAGTGTATAGATGGGTCTTGCTTTTTTATCCTTTCTATTACTCTGTGTCTTTTGATTGGTGCATTCAGTCCATTTACATTTAGGGTAATTATCAGTAGATATGTACTTATTGCCATTGCTGGCTTTAGATTCATGGTTACCAAAGCTTCAAGGGTAGCTTCTTTACTATCTAACAGTGTAACTTAACTTTCTTGTTAAATTGTTGTAAACACAGTCTTATGATTCTTTATTTCTCTCCCTTCTTATTCTTCCTCTTCCATTCTTTATATACTAGGTGTTTTATTCTTTGCCTTTAGTTAGTATTTGGATGGTCTACTTTCTTTGCTATGATTTTATTTACTCTGGTGACAACGTAGCAATTCCTCAAAAGGTTAAGCATAAGGTTACCATTTGACTCAGCAATTCCACTCTTACACCTCTATCTAAGAAAAATGAAAGCACAAGTTCACACAGAAACCTGTACACAAATGTGCATAGCTGCATTATGCATAATAGCTGAAAAAGTGGAAACAACCCAGTAGTAAGAAACTGTTGAATGGTAGAACAAGATGTGGTATAGCCATATAATGGGATATTATTCTATAATAAAAAGAAATGAAGTACTGCTATATGCTACATCAATGAATCTCAAAAAGTGGCTTGCTAAGAAAAGAAGTTGGTCACAAATGATCACATATTGTATAATTCTGTTTATACAACATGTGAGGAATAAACTAATATTTAAGGACAAAAAGTAGAGAGTAGTTATCTAGAGATTGCAGCAGGGGTAGTTGAGGTAAAGGAAATGATAGCTAATAGTTATGGTGTTTCTTTATGGAGTGCTGAAAATAAAATAAAGATAAGATAATGGCTGTACAACTCTTTAGTATCCTAAAATCCGCTGTACTGTATACTTTAAACAAGAGAATTTTATGGTATATAAGTTATATATCAAGAAAGCTGTTAAAAATGAGGTAATTTCCAAAGTGCAATAAACTAAGGGCATATGAATATTTCTCATCATGGTTATTTATAATAATTGTAGCAGCTGTGCTTTATATTTTCTCCAGAAATAGTCTAATTTCATGATCACCATCTCTTCTTTTATATCTATTTTTACTTCCACTTCTTCCTGTCACTGCCTCTGTCTCTATATATAATTCAGTCCATAAAACTAAAACACTATAGTAAGCTTTGTTTTAAAACCTGGGTATTATGGTTCTGTCTTTCCATGTTTTAATAAATATTTAGGTTATTTCAGTTTAATGTGCACTAAACTAAGGAAACCACTTTCATGTTTATTCTTGATATTAGCAGACACACTTGGCAATTATGGATCATAGCTGATATTGAATAGCCTCAGATGAATGATTACTTTCTCAGTCTTGACATTTCTTATTAAAGTATAAGAAAATTCTGATTACTTTAGGAGATAGGATGAAAGATATAGAATGATTTCACCTGGAGAAAGAATCTCATTGTGAATCTTTTATTCAAAGTATAGTGGCCAGTTAGTCTCCATCTACTCCGAGAAATACTCTTAAAGACCAGCAAGAAGAATCTTCTTAATGTCTAAGGAAGAAATTCCCAAAAGCAAGGATTTAAAACACTGAAATCACTTACCAAATGTCAGTCTCGCTTTTTTTTTTCCCTCTCATCCACAGGAAAAGTAAATCCATAGAAGCCACTGGGGGCATTACGGTTAGAGGCAGAAGACTTCTTTAAATGAACCCATCAGGCACTATTTCTTTTTTCTCCAGTAAATCTTTTTTAAAGTTCATTATGGATGAAATATTTAAATTTTAGTTTTGATTTGTTCCATATCAGTCATTTCATGATTAAGAACAGCTTTTAGTGAAACAGGCAGGGGAATCAACAGTCTAGGCTAGCTTTGGACAAAATTAGGAAGTTGTGGAGTTGTTCTTTGCCATTCTCTTTCTTTTCCCTCTTCTTTCATGAATCTTTTCCTGGTAGGCAACATGGTGTAGTAGAAAAGCCCTGGACCTGAAAAATGAAATCCAATTTCTTGTATACAAGTTCAGCTGGTCCCAGTTGCTGAACCTGTCTGAGTCTATTTCCTTATATTCAGGAGGAGGATTGTGAGTCCTACTTTGTGGAGTTGGTATGAGCATTAAATGACACAATGTTACAATGTTCTAGAAACAGAAGAAATGTTTCCTTTTCCTTCCATTATGGTCTCTCCTGTCACAAAAGAAAGCAATACATTTAAACTGTCCTAACATGTTATCATCTTAATAAGTTACTCTTTTTCAAGACTATTTGGGCTTAGAAATAGCCTGTGTAAATTTAAAATTACATGTCAGAGGTGAGGAAGGGAGACATTTGAGGGCAAAGAGAACATTCTAAGTTCCTTAAATAATGTTATGGAGGTGATCAAGTACCTCATTTACACATGATTCTGCTAACTTGCTCATGGTATTATACAATTCTTCAGCTAGTTGGCCAAGGATATTTGCCTAGTAGTTTTGATGTAATGACCATTTATATGACATTTAAAGATGATGACAAACAATGAAGTACTATTCAGCCTTAAAAAGGGAATGAAATTCTGACGCATGCTAATACATGGATGAACCTTGAAAACATTATGCTATGTGAAATGAGTCAGTTACAAAAGGACAAAAATGGTATGATTCCACTTATTTGGCATACTAAGAATAGTAAAATTCATAGAGACAGAAAGTAGAATAGTGCTTGCCAGGGGCTGAGGGGAAAGGGGAATGCAAAGTTATTGTTTCATGGGCATACATTTCAGTTTGGGTTGATGAAAAAGTTCTGGAGATGGTTAGTGGTAATGGTTGTGTAACAATGTAAAAATACTTAATGCCATTGAACTGTACACTTAAAAATGGCTGAAATGTTAAATTTTGTGGTATGTACACATACCAAAATAACAGAGATAAATGCTAAATACAAAATAAATGATATAATGTAAACAGTGAAAAATATGCAGCTTCACAAACATGAGAAAATAAGCCACAGACTGGGAGAAAATATTTGCAAAAGACATGTTTAATAAAACATTGTTATCCAAAATATACAAAAAACTCTTAAAATTCAACAATAAGAAAATGAACTTCTCAACTAAAGAATGGGCCAGAGGCCACAAAAGATATCTCACTAAAGAAAATATATATGGCAAATTACATATGACAAGATGCTCTACATTATATGTCATTAGGGAACTGCAACTTAAAACAAAAATGAGATGTTACTACACACCTATTAGAATGGTCAAAATCCAGGACTCTGATACCAAATATTGACAAGGATGTGTAGCAAAAAAAACTCTCATACATTGTTGGTGAGTATGCAACTGGTACAGCCACTATGAATGACAATTTGACCATTGCTTACAAAACGAAACATACTCTTACCATGTGATCCAGCAATAATGCTCCTTCATATTTACATGGATGTTTATAGCAGTTTTATTCAGAATTGCCAAAATGTGGAAGAAACCAAGATGTCCTTCCATAGGTGAATGGATAAGTAAACTGCAACACATCCAGACAATAGGATATTATTTAGTGCTAAAAAGAAATGAGCTATCAGGCCATGAAAAGACATAAAGAAATCTTAAATGCATATTACTAAGTGAGAGAAGCCTATCTGAAAAGACCACATATTGTGATTCTAACTATGTGACATTTTACAAAAGGAAAACTACTGAGACAGTAAAAAGGACAGTGGTTGCCAAAGGTTAGGGAGGGGGAAGGATTAATTAGTGGAGCACAGAAGATATTCAGGGTAATGAAACTATTTAGTATATTATAATGGTAGATACTTGTTACTATACATTTGTCCAAATCCATAGACTGTACCAAGAGTAAGCCCTAATGTAAACTGTGGACTTTAGATGATAATAATGTGCCTGTGGAAGTTCATCAGTTGTAACAAATGTACCACTCTGGGTGGGATGTTGATATTGGGGAAGGTTATGCATGTGTGGGTGCAGGGAGTATATGGAGAAATCTCTGTGCCTTCCTCTCAATTTTGCTGTGAACCTATTTTATAAAAACATAAGCATATCATAATTATATAGCTTAAGGTGTTTTCATAAACATGAACTCATGTTTGTAACCAACACCCAGATCAAGAAATAGAACATTACTTACATACCAGAAACCCCCATGTAACTCTTTCTAACTGCTATCCTGACTTCTAACAACATAGATTAGATTTATTTGTTTTTTTACTGGATCCAAACAGAATAATACACGATATACTCTTTTGCATCTGGCTTCTATCACTAGCCTGTTTTGTTTGTAAGAGTCACCCATATTGTTGCCGTGGCTGTAGATTGTTCTCACTTTCATGTGATATTTCATTGTGTGAATATCCTATGATTTATTTATCTACTCCACTATTGATGAATACTTGAGGAATATCCTGTTTTGGGAAATTATGAAGTATGCTCCTAGTAATATTGTAGTATATTTTTTGGTGAATGTATGGATACATTTCTGTTGAATTTATATCTAGGGGTAGAATTGCTAAGCCATAGGGTATGAATATACTCAGCTTTAGTAGATAATTGTTAAGCAGTTTTCCAAAGTGGTTGTACCAGCTTGCATACCACCAGCAGTGCTTGTGAGTTCTAATTAGTCTGCATCCATACTAGCCTCACCAACTTTGCTTCTATCTTTTCATTTTAGACCTTGTGTGGATATACATGTCAATTAATATCATTTTTGAAATGTCTTCTCAATTGCCCCTGTCAAAGATATCTAGATGTTTCTGCTTTTGGTTAGACTGATGCTTAGATTTAAAAAAAAACTCCTTTTATTCTTTTACCTTAAATCTAAATTCTTAGTTCACATCATTTATCCATAAATAAAACAGTGAATTTTTGATCTGGGTTCCACTTCTGTTTTCCTGGCAAACACTTCAAAAGGCAACTGGTAGTATCAAGATTCCGATACCCTGGTATGAATAAATTAACAGTTGTCTCTGCAGAGTTAAAAATCTAGCTTAATTTTTTTGAAATATTTTGACAGCTGTTTTACGGATATAAGTAATTTGGATAGCTTGTTTTATGGAGAAGGAAAAACAAAATAATTTGAGATCTTAAATGGATAAGGTATTGATACGGACTAGAAAAAAAGTTATTTAGTAGTGCCTAGGATGTATACAAAACTGGGCCCTTCAACTAGAAGCTGTGTGGAAATGACATTAAATTGTATTCAGATTAATTGAGAGCCATGTAAGTGTTAAATCTGAGTTCTATAAAAAATTTAGTTGTATATCTTCCAAGTACATACTCCATAATTGGTAACTAAGGTGTTTGTCTGAGGTCATTTAGGAATTTGCTAAATTCCTAAAAAGTGAATGGATAAGAAAATTTACATTAATTGTTGATAAGGATTAACAAAATAAGGTACTCAAAATTAATTTTTCCAGCTGGTTAAGCATAAACTTTGCAGTGCTGTGCACATTAACCATTTGATTAATATTCCATTTCTCTATCACAGATTCAGAATGAGTAGATAATGAATTAACTAATAAAGTGTTTTTATAACACTTTCATCTTTGGGGATTCCCAGGATTAAAACTGCATGCATCCAAATAAAATAATTTTTTGCATATTGAATTATTTATATAGGTTGATAACATGCATATGTTTCTATAAATCAATTAAACATCATTATTCATTAATATAACTGTATATGGTATTATGCATTATACTATTAATAATGTGTTTCTAGATACTTATCTATGTTATAAAATCAATTAGTCATTTGTCAATCCTTGTCAGTCTTGTATCTATCCTCAGCTGTCACTTAAAGTTGAAGATGCATTTTCATGGTCACACTAGAATTCAACACCAGGGTCATAACCCACATCCTAATGGCTGAATCTCTGTAATTTTGAAACAAGAACCATTGTGAGTCTTCTCATTTAGCTATCCTTGAGGGGCATATAAGGATGCCCTTGAGGTATTCGATTAGATGGATTCATCCCTATCCTAGAGTTTGCCAAAGGAATGTAATACTTAGTTGGTACTTCAAAAGGCTTGTGTGCCAGTTGAAAATTATACTTTATAGTTTTCAAATGAGCAAGTAGAATCCAACATTTCCTGTCATTCCATTCACCACAAGATTGCCAGAAGTGTTCTTTAGTTGCTATTTTCATTTGTTATAGTAAGGTTATTCTTGCAATTTTTTACTGTGATTTCCTCCCTAACCTGATTCTAGGAGACATGCTCTTTATTTTTTATTTCATTCTCCATTAATTTTCTGACTTCTGTATATCATCCACTGGCTTATATTACATTTGGAAAATGTCATTTCTCTTCCTGGCAGACATGGTATGCTAGAATATAATCTTCTTGGGGACAGGAACTTTTGTGTATTTTGTTCAGCTCTATATCCCCAGTATCTAGAATAATGTCAGACACACAGTAGGTCCCAGTAAAATTTGTTGAATGAATGACTGATAAATGACAATGTGAGCATCAGGTAAATTGTAGCAATTTAAAAAATTTAGATTCAAAATAGAAATTTAAAGCCAGTTTTCTAGATACCATTGATTAAGGAATATGTTTATTTTACCTCAAACTTCCAGATGATCACAGAAGGCAAACCTCATGGATACGTCTTTTCTTTTTTTTTACAGTTAAATCTTCAAATCACCAAAGATCTTCCAGTTATGAGATTCAGTGGTCTCTTCCCAGTCTCTCTTCCACTTGACTCTTGGAGGATGGGTCCTCTTCGCCTACTTCTTTTTATAAAACTCTTTCCTTGGCTTTTCCCTTTCTTCTGGTTCTCCTCCTAAATTATTGCTCATCATTTGTGGGCTCCCTTTCTGACTTCTTTCTGCTTACTGTTGCAAGGAGACTTGTTCTTCCTCAGCCCCACTTCTCTTATTATATATCTTTCCTTCTGTGACCCTACTCATTCCTGTTACTACAACCCTTCTCTCCATGCTACCAATGTTTTAGTCTGTATCGCCAGCTCTGGCCTCACACCCCAGTCCCACACCTTTATACCCCAAAGATTTCTAAATGTCTCTATCTGTATATTACTCAGATTGAACATATTCAACATACTAAAAATGAAAATCATTGCCAATTCTTAAAATTTGTACCATCTTCCATCTGTCTGCTGCAGGTAATAGCATAACCATCTTCTCAGATACTCAAGCAAGAAAAGTAACGTATATCTTCACTTCTCCTCTCTCTCTAACATCAAGCCAGCCACTGCGTCCTGTAAATTTTAAAATAAAATTGATTTTTATTATTTGCAGTCATTATATCCTATACTGTCACTTAAAATAATGAACTAGTGAATACTGAACTATTGCTTCTAGGGGATATACAAAGTTAGCTTCCTGTGAGCCTTGGAACACAACGATTTTGTTAACTGATTAACACATAGCCTTGTTTTATATGTTTTTGTTTAAAGATACTTAATATGGTCAACATCCAAAAGACAAAAAAAAAATGCTGGCAAGATTGCGGAGAAAGGGGAACCTTCCTACACTGTTGGTGGGAATGTAAATTGGTTCAACCATTGTGGGAAACGATAAGGAGTTTCTTCAAAAAACTAAAAATAGGAATACCATTTGACCCAGTAATTCCACTCCTAGGAATTTACCTAAAGAAAACAAGATCTCTGATTCGAAAAGACATATACACCCCTATGTTTATCACTGCACTATATATAATAGCCAAGATATGGAAGCAACTTAAGTGTCCATCAGTAGATGAATGGATAAAGAAGAGGTGGTACATATACACAATGGAATATTATTCAGCCATAAGAAGAAAACAAATCCTACCATTTGCAACAACATGGATGGAGCTAGAGGGTATTATGCTCAGTGAAATAAGCCTGGCAGAGAAAGACATGTACCAAATGGCTTCACTCATTTGTGGAGTATAAAAACAAAGCAAAACTGAAGGAACAAAACAGCAGCAGAGTCACAGACTCCAAGAAGGAACTAGTGACTACCAAAGGGGAGGGGTTGGGGACAGTGGGTGGGGAGGGAGGGAGAAGGTGATCAAGGGACACTATACTTCACAATCACAATATAGGTAGGTCATGGGGAAGGCAGTACAGCACGGAGAAGACAATGACTCTGTACCATCTTACTATGCTGCTAGTGACTGCAGTGGGGGGTGGTGAGGACTTGATAATATTGGTGAATGTTGAAACCACGGTTTTGTTCATGTGAAACCTTCATAAGATTGTATGTCAATGATTCTTTAATTAAAAAAGCCTTAAGATATATTGTTGATCCATTAACATTGGACTCATGGCCAACAAACAGAGATATAAATCATGCCTGAGTCAAGTTATCTAGCACCTATTTTTCCATGAGACACATCAGTCTTCATTCATTTAGGAACATCAAGAAGTACTATGATGGTGGGGCCATTTTAAATGGTGAAATGATAAAAAGCACAAAGATGTGAAAAGCATGACAGTAAACAGACTCTGAAAACGATACTTTTTACAGTAGAAAAGCAGAGTGTTGCCTTGTTTGACCTTAGCGGGCATAGGCATGTTGGGCAACTCAAATTTTTCACTGCTCATGCAAGTTTGCAAATGATTAGGAAAGGGACTTGAGTATTGATTTTGGTGTTACAAAAGTTTTAGTAGGTAGGAGTTTTGCAAATACCAACCTTGCAAGTACTTAGGATCAAACTGTTACGTCTGAATCCCATTCCTCCACCTCCATTGTTGACCTCAGATGCTCATCATTTCTCTCTTTGGTCATTATACTATTTTCCCAACTGTTATCAGTCACTCAGGCCTCTCTTTAATTCCTCCTACTGTTTTTTAGAACTCATTATTGATCTTGCCACATTTCAGTGTAAAATTTTTCAGTGTTTACCCCAGTGATATATTTAAATATATCAGCACAGTATATAGATTAGCCCTGACCTACTTTCTCTGTCTCACCTTGCATACCCAAACATGCTTTCTTTTTGAACGGAACTATTTCATGTTCAACAAAAACTACATTGTTTTATTATAACTCTAGGCTTTTAAATATTTTTCACACTCAGTAACAACCTCATCCCTCTTTATTGCTCGATAGATAGGCCTCAGGTGTCATCTCCTCTGTGTAGCCATTTGAATCTTTGTCAGGCATAGACTTCTTCCACAGATTAGGTAATATCTCTGAACTCTACTATTTACTTATGCTTACCCATACACTGTGTCCTCCTAAAAGGTAGAAGCCATATCTTCTTCATATAATCCCTCATTCTCCACTCATATACAATTAGTTATTAATTTTTATGAATTCAGCTTCCAAAATATAGTACAAGGCTTAGCACCTGACCCTTGTTAGCCTAACAATATATGTTTGTTGAGTAAATGGATGAATGAATGAATAGACAATTGAACTTTGGTCAATTTATGAGAGATTTTTGATTGGTCATATACTTTTATTAACAGTTCGTAAGATATCATATAATGATAGGTTAGAATTATCTATGTAGTAAAATTAAAGCAGATAGAGTATATAAGCATTTGCTGGAATTTATTCCTAGTATAGCCTCTCTTCATTATTACATCACATTTCCTGTGGCATGGAAACAAGATGACAGCTATTTTGAAATTCACTCTGAATTTCACTCTGTGCCACTCATATACAGTTGGTGTGAGTCAATTACCGATAATTTTTTTGATAACAGGATTGTTTAGGGAAACAATGAAAGAAGAGATGTGTTAAAATTTGAAGAATATTGAGTTACACACATTGTTTTATAGTTGGTTTCTCTGAGGGAAAAATCATAAAACAGAAAATGATAATATCAAGAGCAGTTTAGTGAAATAGTTTGTAAATGATGGCGTGAAAAGCTTGACTTTATTCTTCCTTGGTAAGTAATATCATCTGAAATCATGGATGTCTTTTGCTGTGATCCATCTTTACATTCTAGAGAAGTCATTTATATGCCGATGAATTTAATACCTCTTGCCCTCATTTTTAGATGAACATCATTGGGTTATGTGGATGTTAGCAAGAAAAATTAAACCTCTGAAATACTTCATTCAGGAATATAAATTGGGTGTTTTACTATATTTTTCTCTAATGGATGAAAAACTAGAAAGGATGCATTTTTATCTGTGGGAATCTTGTCTTATATCTAAAATGTGTTTTGTTATTGCTTGGAAGCTATAATAAAGCTTTTATCTTTCCCTGTGTTCATAAGTGCTTGTGTGTATATATTCTGCAGTAAGATAAACACCCCAGAAAGCTTATGTATGAATGCGTTTCTATTAATTTCTTTTTCTTTCTGGGATTGGGATTCACAATCTAATACTGAGAAGGATAAGATGAACTGTACAATAGGAAGGGCATTTGCTCTTGACCTCGGCTGTAGTCGTACTCTGCCATTACCAGGAAAATTGTCTTGCTTGGAGCAAGTCACTTATTATCTCTGGGTCTTATTTTTCTTACCTGTATGAATGATTCACTCGGACAACATAGTTTGTAAAATCATTTTAGTTTTAAAATTCTTTGGTGAAAGATGAATATTTATTTACTACAAGGATGTTGGAAGAAATGAAATAGGCATTTAATACATTGAGTGCATATTTGTTAAATGAAGGACTCCTGTGTGATGAGTAATATGTGTAGACTTGACTGGTCCTTAAGGAAATCAGACATTTGGTCAAACATTAATCTATGTTTATCTGTGAGGGGGTTTCTGGATGAGATTAAATTTGAATTGGTAGACTGAGTAAAGAAGATTGCCCTCCCTAATGTGAGTGGACCTAATCCAATCCAGTGAAGACCTGAATAGAACAAAAAGGCTGTCAGAGGGACTCCTCCTGACTGACTGCTTGGTCATTGGTCTTTTGAGCTGGACATTGGTCTTTTCTGGACTGAAACATCAGCTCTTCTTGGGTTCTTGAGACTGCCAGAATCTGGACTGGAATTTACCCACTGGTTCTCCTGTGTCTCCAGCTTGCCAACTGCAGAGCTTGGGACTTCTCAGCCTCTGTAACTGGATAAGCTAATTCCTTTAATATCTGTCTATTCACCCATCCATCCATCCATCTTACTGGTTCTGTTTCTCTGGTGAACACTAATACATCCTGTATGTGTCCCCCCCAATCCTTTCTTCTCTACCTGTATCCATTTAGTCATTAAGCTTTGTGCATTATTCTTCCAATATATTAGGCATCTTCCCAAACTAGATTTTACTGAGTTGAAGCTCTTGTTAATTTTTTAAAACAATGAGCACAGTGACTTCTTTTGTTCAATTTCTCTTCTCACAACCTGTGTAAAAAGTGGACCAACAAGTTTCTAAAAATATATTTTATGCAGATAAGTTCTTGAGATTTTTTTTTTCATGGCATGTGCTCTAACAAAGTTAAGATACAGGATTACTGTAGAGATTATTTTATTTAAAAAATACAAGCAATTCATTTTGTACTTAACATAAGAGGGCATTGAGGAGGACATAGTGAATAGTCCAAACTATAGGTATCAGAGTATTTAAATTCAAAAGTCATGAAGATGTATTAATAATGGGGATGTGTTCTAGAATCATAACTTTCTTTTTCCAATAGCATAATTAATAATTGAGTAGATGATGTGGCAGGTACTGGGGAAGAAAGATGAAAAAAATATGGTCCTTAAGGAGTGAAGTCTAGTGGAAGGGAAACAGATATGTGTTTTATTACAGGGAAGAATCTAAGTCCTGTAAGTAGAGTTGGCTTCTCACTGTTAAATGGGATAATAATAATAGTAGGGACTTCATAATGTTATGAGGTTTAGATTAAATGGCAGTGCATTAGCTTTTGCCCAATACCTCAGTGGCTTTCTAAAACCAACTTGTGTTTCTTTCTCTTGCTACATGAGGGTGGCAGATTATCTCTGGTTTTGCTGGACGCGATTGGTTTCTGCTGGGCTCCATGTCACTTCTCATGCTGTCATTTTAAAGGAGCATGTGGGATCATCTTGTTCTCAGGATGAAGATAAGAGTAAGAGAGACAGGGCGAGACTATGTGTAGGCATGTAAAAGTTCTGCTCAGAAATAGGCTACAGCTAGTTAACTCAGATTTCAGTAGGTGTGGAGTTAATGACCCTTCCTGGAAGGGATCTCTAATGTCTAACCATTATAACTTATGATAACTTTGGCTCCAAATAACAGAATATTTAATTAAAAATAGCTTAAACAACAAAATAAAAACATGCATTATATCACCGCTAAACAAGAAGTCTTAAGGAGGTGAATTTCAGGATTCATTCGTATAATAAGGGCATGTTCACTGACACAGGGTTTACCTTTCCATCCTGCCACCCTTGGTGTGATGGCTAGTTTACTTAGGTCTCTCCTCTTCATAAGTTGGCTTTTGCAGCTCACGGTATCATATCCTCACTTAATAGCATCTAAATTCGAGGTGGGAGTTTCTCCTTTCGTATGTCTTTTTATCAGGTCAGAAAATATTTTTAGAAGCCCCCTTCAGAGCTGAATTGTTATGTCTCATTGACTAGAATTAGCTAAGATGTCTACTCTTAAATAATAACTAGCAAAAAAGAATAGAATTACCATGATTAATTTAGAACAATATGAAGTCTACAGAAATTTTTACCCTCTCTGGACACATTCCTTCTCCTAGACGAGAATAAAATCAGGGTTCTCTTAGCAATAAAGAGGGTGACAGCAATGGTATCTACTGTGCACAGATGAAGAATTGTGTTTTTTATTCAATATTAAACATTTAAGATGGGTGACCATCTCACAGAATATTATTTTGACTTAAGTCATTTATTTTTTACCTTTGTGCAAATATAAATTGTAACTTTGCATAACTGGCTCTAAACTATAGTTGAGTGTTGCAAAAAATAGCCATTCAAGTGTAGGTCCAACAGATGTTTTTGCAGACTGTCTGGATATGTTGGTAATATAGAAACAAATTATTAGGCCCAGGCTTTTGGTGCAGCCTCTACCTTTGCCTTCAAAACCTTGGTGAGGTTTGGCAAGTGTATAACCTGGTTTATATGATAAATTGAAATAGACTTCATTGAGAAAACGTTATGTCACCTGCCCCCATTTCCTAACAAACATAAAGAATAAATCTCTTATCCTATTCTTTTCTTTTCTTAATGTATTATAGTGACCTCATCAATATTGACACCTGTCTTAATCAGTTCAGGCTGTTACAGCAAAATTACCTTAGGATGGTTGGCTTAAACAACAAACATATTTCTCATAGTCCTGCAGGCTGGGAAGGTCAAGGTAGAGACACCAACAGTTTCCGTGTCTGGTGAGGTCCTGTTTTCTGGTTCAGAAACACCTGTCTTCTTGCTCTGTGCTCTTCATATACTCATTAGGGCACCAGTCCCACCATGGAGGCTCCACCACCTTGACCTTATCCAAACCTAATGACCTCTTGAAGGCACCACTTCACAACACGATCACATTGGGATTAGGCTGCAACATATCAATTTCCTGGGGGTAGAAACATTCAGTCCATAGCAACAATTTAATAATTTCTTTGTAAATATCCCTTAATTTTATATAAGCCAAAAGGACAAAGAGCTTAGACAGAATCCTCACTTGAAATGTATTCATCTTTGTGCCAGTGTAGAGACAGTTCTGAACATTTGGTCTGTTTGTAGCTTTTTGAATAGGTTGCTGGTTCCCAAGGATAACTTTGCAGCGAATATTAGGTGGGTAGAAGGTGACATGAGTCAACTCATAAACTCACAGGACTCAGAATTTAAAGTGTTAAACCTTAATTCATTTGCAATGAAAAAAAAAAAGTGAAGTTTCTGGAGCAAAAGGTGGAAATTCATCTATTTCCTCTCTTAATCTATATTCTAATAGGCAGCATGGTTCTACGACTCATTGGGCTAATCCCCCCTGTTTATGACATAGTTCAATACCCACACATTTTTAGTTCTCATGACTTTCTTTTGTTCACATGTTTGAGTCAATTATGGTAGCCATTCATCAGTGTATTTGACAAGTCTCTACCACTTTATCCTTCAGTCTCTCTCATTATAACCTTTTTGACCCCCTCCCCATCCCTACTGCCTGATGGGATTTAAATCATAAAATGGAATGGAAAGGAAGAAATCAGGAAGAATGGGCTTTATGGGAAAGATTAATCATCAGAGATCTGAAAAAGATACAAAAACAGTGAGATCACACAGACTAAAAATGGCTGTTTTAGTGGGCAGATGCCTTGAGTAAGAGGCCTTCATAACCATGGAGATATAATGGAGAAAGGAGAACAAGGGTTTAAGCAACAGAGTTGGTATTTGCTAGACAGATCCTGCTTTTCCCTAGTTTGAACTGGTCATTTTAATTTTTAAAACACTGAACAAAAAAAGTGTTCTCTTAAATTCTATGTCAGGATTTATGGCCTATCTCCGAAGATTTCCTGCAGTAAGAAAACAAATTAACAAAAGATGAATGGGCACAAGAGTTTTTAAATTCATTCCAATAACTTACCAGCACATTTCCATTACATTAAAAAAAAAATTCCATGAATGGAACATGTTTAAAATAAATGGAACATTCCCTAGGAGTGAAGACCTGCTAAGAATCAAGCTCTGTGCTAGTCAGTTTCCATTCAATATCTCATGAAGTCTTCCTTACAATCCTGAAAAGTGTGCTTATGCTCTTTTCCATATGAATGAATTTAACCTTACAGAGTTCAATTCACCTAGAGTTTTCAAATGGAGAATCAAGACTTGAACCCACTTGTCTCTCACTCCAAAACCTGTTGGAGTTATTCTCTACTGTGTTTTTAAAGGACTCAATGAGATATTTTTAAAAATAGGTTTAGAAAACATTAGAATGAGCCTATGAATAAATATATTAATTTTATATACTCACTAATTTAGGAAAAGCTATGCTTCTTTTAATTATTATAACTTTATTGTTGTGCTCTTATTTGGTTCTAGCTAGATGCAAAAATTATTATGTGACTGACATAAGTGTTTATATTTTGATTTTTAATCAATGTAGACTTACTGTATACTGTTAGCGGAAAGGCAAATTAGTACAGCCTTAATGGGCACAAGTTAGCAATATGTATCATATGCCTTAAAAGCACTTATATCTTTCAACCTAATAATTCTCCTTACATATACTTAAAGAAATAATCTGAATATATTCCCCAAATTATGTGAAGCCTGCTTATTGTAGCATTGCTATAATTACAACTGAAACAACCAACGAGTTACTGATTGAATAGAGTATAGCCATATGAGAAGATTCAATGCAGTCATTAAAATCATAATTTAGAAAAGTAAAATTTAGTTGATTATTAAATAAAAGCTTACAAAATAATGCATAAAAATAATCCCAATTTTATTTAAGTTTATATAAATGTATCTATGAAAAATACAATAAGCATACATGTCAAAATGTTAACAATGATTATCTGGGTAAAAATATTACAGAATATTTTAAGTTTTTTCTCAATTTTGTCCATAGTTCCAAAATATATACAATAAATATGTGTTGCTTTGTGGTAATTAAAAATATTAAGATTGCAAATTACAAAAAAATACTTTCCAATTTAAAATCAACAAATGAATCACATAAGAATTGAATCCTAGGGCGTTTTAGCTCATCTTTTCCAACCTGTTTCTAGTTTGGACTAGATATTGTAATACACATATTCTCATGACTTTATTTGTAGCTCAATTGTTTTGTGCATAACTTGTGTCAGATTTCCAAATAAACCATGAAGGAAACTCATTCATCCCTTAGAAATGTTTGAAGGAAGCTGCCTGACGTAAAGGCAACAGGAAGAATGAACCAAGGACACTGTCCTCTAAGAAAACCCAGGCTGATATTTAAAAAGCTTTGAAAAAAATGTACACAATTGTAGTTATTGCTCTGCTCATTGTTATGCATTTGAGACAGTCCAGAAACACTGTGCTTCTTGATTATACATTAGATGTTTTCTTTCCTGTGTGTTGTTATACTTGGAATTGTGAAACATCTTATAATTGACGGGTAAATTTCATGTAATAGTGTTTCAGTCCCTCCAAAACACATTTTTTATTAGAAAATATTTTAAATATGCAAAAATATGTACCTACCACCTACTCTACTCATATACTACAAAGTCGAAATGTGTGTGTGTGTGTGTGTGTATATATTTACCTATATATATAATCCCAAGGTAGCTGCATTTCCAACTTCCATGTCCACATTCCAAATAGGAAGTTGAAGCTGGGGAATTGTAGGTCAGACTTCCAAAGTCTGCAGCTAGCTGTCACACTCAGCTTCCTGTCAGTCAGTCTCTAATATCCCCCTTGCCTCACTTAGAAAATAGGGTCAGGCTGGAGGGGGAATTACCTCTCTTCTTCCCCAATATCTTTCCCTCCTTGTTGCTCATTAAATCAGTTTTCAACTGTAATATGTGAAAATAGTGTTTGTGCTTAGTTACTTATTATATTTTTCCCTCCCTTCCTCACCATAGCCCTCTCCCCCAGCAATTAAAGTAACCCTGATTTTATCCACTTTCCCCCTCTGCTACACGTTTTTCTCCTAGTAAGCATTTCCAGGTCTTCCTTTCTTTCCCCTCCTCAGGTCAATTTGGACACCTGGTCTAGATTTCCACATTTGGCAAAACATGGCAGCACTAAATGAGAGGAACTCATTTTATTTGAATAACCAGTGGATTCAGAGCCTTCATGTTTCTTCAATGAAGTAGTAGGATCAGGGAGGCCCTCTCACTATCAGCTCTGCATTCGCACTTGCAGGGATCAGGCGTGGAGGTCAATTGTAATATTATTCAAGTAACTTGTCTAGAATCTAGTCTAGAATTTTTGAAGAGTTGTTGCCTTAGTGAAGTGTTCAATCCAACATGGTCTCTAGGGTTTGTTTCTGTTCTCTGTCAGTGGCTGTTGACTTGATAAGCACCAGAAACAGTCTTAGAAGGTTGGCAAGTAGCTTTTAGTTCCTGCCAGCTACTATGTTTTCAGATGTGGTGCTCTGAGGGTGTACCTTTCACCAGTCTCAGGATGGGAACAGAGCCCACTTACCTGGACTCTCCTACCTCTCATCTAGGGACAGAAGCACAAAATTGGGCATGAAGCATCTGGCAAGCACAAGCTTTATGTATTGCAGTAAAGATCTGAAAGAACATGTCCCTTTGCTTCAGATTCTTCACCTTAAAAGGCCAGTTTATTTATAAATGATGGTTATAAATGGATATATGCAATTTTTCCTAAGAAACACCCTTAACTATGAATACCTTCATAATTAATAACAGCTAGTAATTAATAGCATATTAATAACAGCGATCGTTTATGCAGCACTTACTCTGCTAGGTACCATAATAAGTACTTTATAGCTCTATATAAGCTCATTTATTTCTCAAACGCTGAGTTAAGTACTATTTTAATTATCACTATCCCCATTTTACAGATGAGAAAGTAGGCGCAGAGCGCTTAGCCCAGTGTTATACAGCTAATAAGTGGCAAAGCCAGATTTGGAAACTAGACAATCAGGCTCTACCACCCTATCCTGCCTTTGTTTAGGTAAAATGTATTTCTTGTAAATCATAATATCAGTGGGCCTGATTTTCAATCCCAAACACATGGCTGAACCACAGTTGTCCTAGTGAAGAAACTGAGTTGAGAGGCAGACAAGTTTGCTTCTGCTAAAGGCCAATGTAAAAGGCACCCATCACTTGAAAAATAGTCCTAAGTTTCCATGTAGCAAAGAGAATGTTCACATCATGAAGGAGATCATCAGCAAACTCTTCAAGTTTGAACAAAGAGCACTGGATCTAAATTGAGACCACCCAAACTAAACCAGGGGTGGACATGACTTTCAGATTATGCTAATAGGCTTGGACGGAGACTACAAACTTCCTGGAATTGGCAGGTGTCAGATCCAGTGTTTAATCTTTTGCTCTACCATTTCCTAACAGGATGGCTTTATTTATTTAGCTTTTCTAATTTTTTTAAAAATAGTCTGCTGCTTAAAATCCTTCAATCTCTTCTAACTACTTGGTGAATAAAATCTAAATTCTTGAACTTGGCCTACAGACATGCAAAATCTTGTTCTTGCTTCTTCTTCAGACCTACAGAGCACCTCTTTTCCAGTTTGCTCTCACCTTTCTAGCCTCATTGGCCTTCCTAAGTTCCTTACACTTCTAACAGGCTCTTTCCTTTACCTGACACATTGTTTCCCATTCTTTCACCCAGCTACTCATCACTGAAGTCTTAGCTTAAATGTTCCTGCCTTAGAAAAAGGCAGGAATTAGCTTCCCCTCCTTTTACTTTATGGCCTGTACTCCACCTTGCCATTATACATTATTTACATAATTACATTTTAAATATTTGTCTCTCCCACTGTTGATAGCTCTTGGTAGGAGCAAACCAGAGATTCTGTTTGGTTCACCATCATTTATCTAGGACTTAGCACACTGCCTAGCAAAAAACAGGCATCTGATAAATATTATATAATGAATGAACCTCAGAATCCTCATCTATAAAAGGGGCTCTCTAGGGTTGCTGTAAAGAGTAAGTAATATTTATTCACAAACACTTGCATACCCACGGCCTAGCATAAATACTACTCTTCCTCCCTTCCCCTTTGTTAGTGACTCCAGTTTGGGCTCTTTCCATCTTCTCTTAAGCCATTAGCAAGGATGGTTGGTGGAGATGCTGGGTGGAGGGGGTGTGGGACTTCCAAGAATCTGGGCAGAGGTATCATGAATAAAGGCAGAGAGGCAGAACAATAAATGCAACATCTGCTTAGCTAAAACTTAGTGGACATGTAAGACAGTCACAGTAGAAAAGTGTGGAAAAAGTAGATTTGACTTGGATTCAGTCTTGTTAAGGTCAGAAGGGAGGTGGAGTCTGTGTTACAGATTTTAGAGTTATTTGCAAGCTTGCTAGAGACATTCCAGTGGGACACTTCAATTGTAGCAAGAAGGACAACGGGGAATATGACCACCAGTGCATACATAGACCTGGCAATCATTTCTCTTTCCTTTGATTACTTTTCTTCTTCTTGACACTCAAGTGCTGATGTTTCCTGGACTCTGGCTTAGTATTATTTACTCCTTATTATGTTTCTTTCTCCATGACTGTCTCATCTGTTTTCCATATAATTGGTCTATGAAACAGTCCAGGTTATTGGAGTATCTTTCTTTTTCTTATTTATTGACCTATTTTTTTAAATAATTTATTTTGGTATCATTAATCTACAGTTACATGTGCAATAATATGGTTATTAAACTACCCCCTTCATCAGGTCCCCCCCACCAACCCCATTACAGTCACTGTCCATCAGCGTAGTGAGATGCTATAGAATCACTACTTCTCTTTGAGTTGTACAGCCCTTCTCATGCCCCCCAACATTACATCTGCTAATCATAATGCCCCTTTTTCCCTCTTATCCCTCCCTTCCCACCCATCTTCCCCAGTCCCTTTCCCTTTGGTAACTATCAGTCCGTTCTTGGGTTCTGTGAGTCTACTGCTGTTTTGTTCCTTCAGTTTTTTCTTTGTTCTTATACTCCACATATGAGTGAAATCATTTGATACTTGTCCTTTTCGGCTTCGCTTATTTCACTGAGCATAATACCCTCTAGCTCCATCCACGTTGTTGCAAATGGTAGGATTTGTTTTCTTCTTATGGCTGAATAATATTCAATTGTGTATATGTACCACATCTTCTTTATCCATCCATCTACTGATGGACACTTAGGTTGCTTCCATTTCTTGGCTATTGTAAATAGTGCTGCCATAAACATAGGGGTGCATATGTCTTTTTCAAACTGGGCTGCTGCATTCTTAGGGTAAATTCCTAGGAGTGGGATTCCTGGGTCAAATGGTATTTCTATTTTTAGTTTTTTGAGGAACCTCCATACTGCTTTCAACAATGGTTTAACTAATTTGCATTCCCACCATCAGTGCAGGAGGGTTCCCTTTTTTCCACATCCTCGCCAACATTTGTTGTTGTTTGTGTTTTGGATGTTGGCCATCCTCACTGGTGTGAGGTGATATCTCATTGTGGTTTTAATCTGCATTTCTCTGATGATGATTAGTGATGTGAAGCATCTTTTCATGTGCCTGTTAGCCATCTGAATTTCTTCTTTGGAGAAGTGTCTATTCATGTCCTCCACCCATATCTTAATTGAATTATTTGCTTTTTGTTTGTTAAGGTGCATGAGTTCTTTATATATTTTGGATGTCAACCCTTTATTGGATACGTCATTAATGAATATATTCTCCCATACTGCAGGATGTCTTTTTGTTCTACTGATGGTGTCCTTTGCTGTACAGAAGCTTTTCAGCTTGATATAGTCACACTTGTTCATTTTTGCTTTTGTTTCCCTTGCCCGGGGAGATATGCTCATGAAGAAGTTGCTCATGTTTATATCCAAGAGATTTTTGCCTATGTTTTTTTCTAAGAGATTTATGGTTTCATGACTTACATTCAGGTCTTTGATCCACCTTGAGTTTACCTTTGTGTATGGGGCTAGACAGTAGTCCAGTTTTATTCTCTTACATGTAGCTGTCCAGTTTTTCCAACACCAGCTGCTGAAGAGGCTGTCATCTCCCATTGTATATCCAAGGCTCCTTTATCAAATATTAATTGACTGTATATGTTTGGGTTAATGTTTGGATTTTCTATTCTGTTCCACTGGTCTGTGGGTCTGTTTTGTGCCAATACCAAATTGTCTTGATTACTGTGGCTTTGTAGTAGAGCTTGAAGTCAGGGAGCGTAATTCCCCCTGTTTTATTCCTCCTTCTCAGGATTGATTTGGCTATTCGGGGTCTTTTGTGGTTCCATATGAATTTTAGAATTATTTATTTCAGTTCATTGAAGAAGGCTGTTGGTAGTTTGATAGGGATTGCATTGAATCTGCAGATTGCTTTAGGCAGTATGGCCATTTTGACAATATTTATTCTTCCTAGCCAAGAGCATGGGAGGCATTTCCATTTGTTAGTGTCCTCTTTAATTTCTCTTAGGAGTGTCTTGTAGTTTTCAGAGTACAGGTCTTTTACTTCCTTCGTTAGGTTTATTCCTAGGTATTTTATTCTTTTTGATGCAATTGTGAATGGAATTGTTTTTCTGATTTCTCTTTCTGTTAGTTCATCATTAGTGTATAGGAAAGCAACAGATTTCTGTGTGTTAATTTTGTATCCTGCAACTTTGCTGAATTCAGATATTAGTTCTAGTAGTTTTGGAGTGGAGTCTTTAGGGTTTTTAATGTTCAGTATCATGTCATCTGCAAATAGTGACAATTTGACTTCTTCTTAACCAATCTGGATGCCTTGTATGTCTTTGTTTTGTCTGATTGCCATGGCTAGGACCTCAAGTACTATGTTGAATAACAGTGGAGAGTGTGGGCATCCCTGTCTTGTTCCCGATCTTAGAGGAAAAGCTTTCAGATTTTTGCTGTTAAGTATGATGTTAGCTGTGGGTTTGTCATATATGGCCTTTATGATGTTGAGGTACTTCCCCTCTGTACCCATTTTGTTAAGAGTTTTAAACATGAATGGATGCTGAATTTTGTCAAATGCTTTTTCAGCATCTTTGGAGATAATCATGTGGTTTTTGTTCTTCTTTTTGTTGATGTGGTGGATGATGTTGATGGATTTTTGAATATTGTACCATCCTTGCATCCCAGAGATGAATCCCACTTGATCATGGTGTATGATCTCCTCTAGATGTATTTTTGAATTTGGTTTGCTAATATTTTGTTGAGTATTTTTGCATCTACGTTGACCAGGGATATTGGTCTGTAATTTTCTTTTTTGGTGAGGTCTTTGCCCGGTTTTGGTATTAGAGTGATGCTGGCTTCATAGAATGAGTTTGGAAGTATTCCCTCCTCTTCTATTTTTTGGAAAACTTTAAGGAGAATGGGTGTTATTTCTTCTCTTTATGTCTGGTAGAATTCAGAGGTGAATCCATCTGGTCTGGGGATTTTTTTCTTGGGTAGGTTTTTGATTACCGATTCAATTTCGTTGCTGATGATTGGTCTGTTTAGTTTTTCTGTGTCTTGCTTGGTCAGTCTTGGAAGGTTGTATTTTTCTAAGAAGTTGTCCATTTCTTCTAGGTTTTCCAGCTTGTTAGCATATAGATTCTCATAATATTCTCTTATAATTGTTTGTATTTCTGTGGGGTCCGTTGTTATTTTTCCTTTCTCATTTGTGATTCTGTTTATGTGTGTAGATTCTCTTTTTCTCTTAATGAGCATGGCTGGGGGTTTATCTCTTTATTTTTTCAAAGAACCAGCTCTTGGTTTCATTGATTTTTTTCTATTGTTTTATTCTTCTCAATTTTATTTATTTCTTCTCTGATCTTTATTATGTCCCTCCTTCTGGTGACTTTGGGCCCCATTTATTCTTCTTTTTCCAATTTCAGTAATTGTGTCTTTAGGCTATTCATTTGGGAATATTGTTTCTTCTTTAAATAGGCCTAGATTGCAATATACTTTCCTCTTAGAACTGCCTTTGCTGCGTCCCACAGAATTTGGGGCGTTGTGTTGTTGTTGTCATTGGTCTCCATATATTCTTCGATTTCAGTTTTGATTTGGTCATTAACCCATTGATTACTTAGGAGAATGTTGTTAAGTCTCCATGTATTTGTGATCCTTTTTGATTTCTTTCTAAAATTTATTTCTAGTTTTATACCTTTGTGATCTGAGAAGTTGGTTGGTAGGATTTCAATATTTTTGACTTTACTGAGGTTCTTTCTGTGGCCTAGCATGTGGTCTATTCTGGAAAAGGTTCCATGTGCACTTGAGAAGAATGTGTATCCTGTTGACTTTGTTTGTAGAGTCCTGTAGATGTCTGTTAGGTCCATCTGTTCTAGTGTGTTGTTCAGTGCCTCTGTGTCTTTACTTATTTTCTGTCTGGTTGATCTGTCCTTTGGCGTGAGTGGTGTGTTGAAGTCTCCTAAAATGAATGCATTGCTGTCTTTTTCCTCCTTTAATTCTGTTAGTATTTGTTTCACATATGCTGACGCTCCTGTGTTGGGTGCATAGATATTTATAATGGTTATATCTTCTTGTTGGCCTAACCCCTTTATCATTATATAATGCCCTTCTTTATATCTTGTTACTTTCTTTGTTTTGAAGTCTATTTTGTCTGATAGCAGTACTGGAACACCTGCTTTTTTCTCCTTGCTGTTTGCATGAAATATCTTTTTCCATCCCTTCACTTTTAGTCTGTGCATATCTTTGAGTTTGAGGTGAGTCTCTTGTAAGTGGCATATAGATAGGTCTTGCTTTTTTATCCATTCTGTTAGTCTGTGTCTTTTGATTGGTGCATTCAGTCCATTTACATTTAGGGTGATTATCGATAGATATGTACTTATTGCCATTGCTGGCTTTAGATTCATGGTTACCAAAAGTTCAAGGGTTGCTTCTTTACTGTCTAACAATCTAACTTAACTTTCTTGTTAAGTTATTGTAAACACCATCTGATGTTTCTTTATTTCTCTCCCTTCTTATTCTTCCTCCTCCATTCTTTATATACTAGGTGTTTTATTCTTTGCCTTTAGTTAGTATTTGGATGGTCTGCTTTCTTGCTATGATTTTATTTTCTCCGGTGAGCTGTTTTTAGCCTTAGGGGTGCTTCCCTCTAGAGCAGTCCGTTTAAGATATCCTGTAGTGGTGGTTTATGAGAGGCAAACTCTCTCAACTTTTGCTGTTCTGGAAATTGTTTAATCCTTCCATCATATTAAATGATAATCATGCCGGATACAATATTCTTGGTTCGAGGTCTTTCTGTTTCATTACATTAAATATATCATGCCATTCTCTTCTGGCCTGCAGGGTTTCTGTTGAGAAGTCTGATAATAATCCGATGGGTTTCCTTTGTAGGTGATCTTTTTTCTCTCTCTAGTTGCCTTTAATACTCTGTCTTTATCTTTGATCTTTGCCATTTTAATTATTATGTGTCTTGGTGTTGTCTTCATTGGGTCCCTTATGTTGCGAGATATGTGGGCTTCCGTGGACTGTGAGACTATTTCCTTCCCCAGCCTGGGGAAGTTTTCAGCAATTATTTCCTCAAAGACACTTTCTATCCCTTTTTCTCTCTCTTCTCCTTCTGTTACCCCTGTAGTGCAAATATTGTTCCGTTTTCATTGATCACACAGTTCTCTTAATATTCTTTCATTCCTAGAGATCCTTTTATCTCTCTCTCCTTTGGCTTCTCTGTATTCCTGTTCTCTGATTTCTGTTGCCTTAACAGTCTCTTGCATCTCATCCAGTCTGCTGTTAAGCCCGTCGATCACTTGTCTGATTTCTGCATTGTCTTTCCTCACTTCCTCACTTCCTCCCTCAGCTCTTGGATATTTCTCTGTAGATCCATCTGTATGGTTATGACTTTTATTCTGAATTCTTTTTCAGGAAGATTGTGCATTTCCATCCCTTCACGCTCCCTTTCTGGGGTTGTGTGGTTGATCTTAGTCTGGACCATATTCCTCTGTCTTTTCATGGCTATAGAAGTGGTCGCTGGTAGGTGCCACATATGTCAGCTGGGCTATTTAAGACTTTAAAAAGAATGAAAGAAAAAAAAAGGAAAAAGAAAGAGAAGAAAAAACAAAACAAACAAAACAAAGCAAAACAAAGAACTCACTGGGAGTAGATTCTGTGGGGATGCTCTAGGTGGCAGTGTTGCTCCACTCTTCTGCAGCCCTGGCTGTGCCGCTCCACAGGGCCCTTTATAGCTCTGGCCGGGGTGGGAACAAATGGGAGGCTGTTGATCTCTGTGGGAAGTCGAAGTGTGGCCACCCTTTCCCGTCGCCAGTCAAGGGGTCCGAAACTCCCCGGACTCCCTGTGCTGAGTGTGCCAGGGCGATCCAGTTCCCCTGCTGGGGTCCTGTCTCTTTAAGACCGCGGAAAAAAGAGCGTGCTTTTCTTTCTTTTTTTTTTTTTCTTCCCGGAGCCGGCTGCAAGGACCTGGGTGTCCTCCCCGCTCAGATCCTGCCCCTCTGTCTCTCCAATCCCTGCTACACCACACAGTGTGTGTCAGCGCTCCGGCGCAGGTCACCGGGGCTGGTTATTTTGTGGGCCTGCACTTCCACTCCTTCCAGCTCTGAATCCTCTCCTCCCACCGGTGCGCTGGGGTGGGGGAGTGCTCGGGTCCTACCGGGTCACGGCTCCATGTCTTACCTGCCTTGCGGGTGCCGAATCCTCTCAGGTGTAGCTTCAGGCTATGTGCTGTCCTGTATCTTCTGGTCTCTTTTTTAGGAATAGTTGTACTTGTATTTTCATAAATGCATATGGTTTTGGGAGGAGAATTCCGCCGCCCTGCTCACACCACCATCTTCCCGGAAGTCTGTGGGGTATCTTTCTTATATAGACGTGTCAAATATATATCTCAATTCAGAAGATAAACTCCAAATCCACCCAGATAACACTTCCTAGATTTCCTTGAGACATCGCAAGCTCAGTGTGTCTAAAACCGAACCCAGTATCTCCCCCACCAACCTATACCTCTTCCTCTATTGCCTATCTGTAAGATATGCCATCAGCTTCATCCATTCAGAAACCCCAGTCAGAATTTTGGGATCCACTTGGATTCCATTCTCTCCCTCCCTCCCTTCCTCCTAAATGATCAGGATAAAATTCTACAGACCTTCTCTCTTTATTCTGTTTCTTCTTCACCTCCTTCACTCTTCTCCATCTCCTCTTTCCCATCCTCATTGACACTGCATTAGGACATGCCAGCTTCAGTTCTCATATAGCCAATTACAATCATGTTCCAATAAATTTCATCTATAGTTTATTACTTTCTTCCACTTCTTTCACTGCTTTCAACAGCTTTTCTAAAATTCAAATCTGTGTTACTTCCTGGCTTAAAATTCCTCAGCTTCCCTTCACGCATGGAATGAAGTCTAAGAAGTTTTGCCTCTTCATTTTCACCTATGAAACTTATCTCTTTCCAGGAGAGGTTATTCTAGACCCCTCTTCAAGCAGAATTTGCCACTTTCTCCTTTGTATATCATTCTATTTTCAGTCCCTACCCAGTGCCTAGCACAGTGCCAAAATGTAGCAGGTGTTTAATTAATGTTTGATGAAATAACATGGCATTAAAATTGGAAACAGATTAGGAAATGGTTTTCACATGGAGAGGGGAAGAGACAGCAGATCCACAAGAGTGGGAAAGGGTAATAAAAACAAGGAAAGAATAACCACTGAAACTAGAGAAGGACAAGAGTGCTGGGTAAAAATCAGTTTGCCTTTGGTTCCTAAAGGAGGGGGAGGAATTGTCAAATATAGCAGAAGACTCATAGAAGAGGTGGACTGAGAAAAGATATTTTTATTGGGTAATTAGAAAGTCATTGGTGACTTTTGGGAGAACAGTTTTAAGGAATTAGTGAATGGGAAGCAGAAGCCACATGGTAAACACTGACAGATGTGTGTCAAGGAGGATGAGGTGAGAAATACCTTGAGAATTTTAATCATGAAAGGAAGAGCAATATGGTGGTCAGGTTAGGAGTGAGTGTCCCTTTTTTCCCTTTGAATGTGTATCTTCTCTCTTTTAATGTGTCTCAAAACTATCCCTTCCACTTAATTTGAGGAAGTTAAAATGAGATGTAGTTACATTTTATGCCTTCCTTTCCATATCAACTACTTGTGAATCTTGGAGCGATTCTGAGGATAAATCTTGAATGTGGAAGGACCTAGGTTTGCTTGGGGAAAAGTCATATGCACATACACACACATACACACGTTGGAGAGAGAAGGAGAGAGACTTTTGTATATAAGTTACTTTTTCAGTTTTTTCAAGGCTTTTGTGCAGATTTTAAAAGTAATGCATATTCACTATCATAATATAGTCATATGAAAAGAAAATCATATGTAATTCTTCAGTCAGAGAAAACTATTAGCATATCTCTTTTATGTGTGTATGTGTATAAATACATCTCTTGCACAGCCTAATTTTAGTATCTTAACTCAAAGTTTTAAAGATTAGATAAGAGTGTAGTAGGTTCATTTAGTATAGAGTATGTTTGCTGCCAAAACTGGTTGGAACTGCGTGTAACTATTATTTTCTCCAGTGGATGCTTCCAGTATATTTTTACATTTAATGGTTATGCTGTTTGAACATAGTATAACAATACTGAGGAATTTATGACAAAGGTTTGTGAGTAGCAAGCTAAGGGTAGAGTTTCTGGGCTTAATGACCCAAGGAGAGTGGTCAATAGATAAGATGTTGTAAAAATTCTACAGAATAAATAGTTCGGGCTTTCCTCTTCTACCAAAATAAACTCCCCATCTCAGTGGTTCTTGTTGGACTTTAATTCCGACTATACCCTCTGTGATGTCCTACCCCTTTGTAACTAGGCTAATGACTTTTGGAGTCCTACAGTTATTGAGGGATTATAAGTAGGAGTGTCCTATAAGTAGGCTGTTCTTAGGGTTTTCTGAGCTGGTACAGCAAGTGGAACCACTGAGAGAACAGTGCCTGCCATTTCTTAACATATTTCTAACTAAGCACTATGGAACCTAGCTTTGGCTCTGTATTGAGACTTTTGGGAAACTTGAACTCTGGCCTTAAGGTGTTGAGTCAGTCAGGTTTGAAAAACAAAGAAAGCAATGTTGTTACATTATGCTGGTCTCTTGTGGAAACTATATAGTTTTGAGGCACCACTTTTTAGTGTTGTGTAAAGCCTGCCAGATTATCTATAGGGGAGATGACACTGGCCTGACTTCAAATACCAGCCATGTTCTGATACTGTAGTCTTTCTTTGTATAACATTCTTTACATGTCATGCCAGAAAAATAATAATTCTGTGAACCTTTTTGCCCCTGATAAGTGCTCATGCAATGAATTTAATTAAAATCCCCTTTATCTATTATGCTGAAAACAAGGAATTAACAATATCCATTAAAATGACTATTACATTCACATCAAATGGATTTCAAGACCTTACTAAAATGATACGAAGGAAGCCATAACCATGTGAGGCCCAATATGCTGTATAATTGTTAAACCATTCGAAACCCTAAATTATTTTAATCTCCAAATGTAATTATCATAAATGTCAGTCAAACTTTCTCAAGGCCTCATTCTGTTGAGCAAAAAGAAACACATGAGACCGTGAACACTCTGAGCTTTACAAACTCATGATTAACTCCTCCATCACCAGTGAGTGGGCTCTCAGACCCAGTGGAAGACGTTTTTAAGTGTGTCATAGGGCTTGAAATATAGTTTGCAACAGAGATAATAAGGGGATTATGGTCAGTGGGCAATAGCATTCCTTAAGTGA
Source organism: Smutsia gigantea (assembly GCA_032199065.1). NCBI lineage: Eukaryota > Metazoa > Chordata > Mammalia > Pholidota > Manidae > Smutsia > Smutsia gigantea. The sequence continues at coordinate 38,762 of JAVSCE010002914.1, forward strand.
GAACTTGGTTGGCTGATAACATCAATAATTTTATTTTTTTTAATTTTGGTATCGATAATGTACAATCACTTGAACAACATTATGGTTACAAGACCCCTATTATCAAGTCCCCCCCCACATACCCCACTAGAGTCACTGTCCATCAGCGTAGTAAGATGCTATAGAATCATTACTTGTCTTCTCTATAAATACTGCCTTTCCCATGTCCCCCGCCCCTGCATTATGTGTGCTAATCATAATGAGCCTTTTCCCCCCTTATCCCTCCCTTCCCACCCATCCTCCACAGTCCCTTTCCCTTTGGTAACTGTTAGTCCATTCTTGGGTTCTGTGAGTCTGCTGCTGTTTTGTTCCTTCAGTTTCTCCTTTGTTCTTATAATCCACAGAGGAGTGAAATCATTTGATTCTTGTCTTTCTCCACCTTGCTTATTTCACTGAGCATAATACCTTCTAGCTCCATCCATGTTGTGGCAAATGGTAGGATTTGTTTTCTTCTTATGGCTGAATAATATTCCATTGTGTATATATACTACATCTCTTTTATCCATTCATCTACTGATGGACACTTAGGTTGCTTCCATTTCTTGGCTATTGTAAATAGTGCTGCGATAAACATAGGGGTGCAATGTCTTTTTCAAACTGCAGTGCTGCATTCTTAGGGTAAATTCTTAGGAGTGGAATTCCAGGGTCAAACAGTATTTCTATTTTGAGTTTTTTGAGGAACCTCCATACTGCTTTCTGCAATGGTTGAACTACTTTACATTCCCACCAGCAGTGTAGGAGGGTTCTCCTTTCTCTGCATCCTCGCCAACATTTGTTGTTCCTAGTCTTTTCGATGTTGGCCATCCTAACTGGCATGAGGTGATATCTCATTGTGGTTTTAATTTGCATTTCTCTGATGATTAGCGATGTGGAGCATCTTTTCATGTGCCTGTTGGCCATCTGAATTTCTTCTTTGGAGAAGTGTCTGTTCAGGTCCTCTGCCCATTTTTTAATTGGCTTATTTGCTTTTTGTTTGTTGAGGTACATTAGCTCTTTATATATTTTGCATGTCAACCCTTATCGGATATGTCATTTATGAATATATTCTTCCATACTGTAGGATGTCTTTTTCTTCTACTCATGGTGTCCTTTGCTGTACAAAAGCTTTTTAGTTTGATACAGTCCTACTTGTTCATTTTTGCTTTTGTTTCCCTTGCATTGGGGAGATATGTTCATGAAGAAGTTGCTCATGTTTATGCCCAAGAGATTTTTGCCTACATTTTTTCTAAGAGTTTTATGGTTTCATGACTTACATTCAGGTCTTTGATCCTTTTTGAGTTGACTTTTGTGTGTGGGGCTAGACAGTAATCCAGTTTCATTCTCTTACATGTAGCTGTCCAGTTTTGTGAACACCAGCTGTTGAAGAGGCTGTCATTTCTCCACTGTATATCCATGGCTACTTTATCATATATTAATTGACCATATATGCTTAGGGTAATATCTGGGCTCTCTATTCTGTTCCACTGGTCTATGGGTCTGTTCTTGTGCCAGTACCAAATTGTCTTGATTACTGTGGCTTTGTAATAGAGCTTGAAGTCAGGGAGCGTCATTCCCCCGGCTTTATTTTTCCTTCCCAGAATAGCTTTGGCTATTCAGGGACTTTTGGCATTCCATATGAATTTTAGAACTACTTGCTCTAGTTCATTGAAGTATTCTGTTGGTTTTTTTTTTAATATAATTTATTTTATTATCATTAATTTACAATTACATGTGCAATATTATGATTATTAAACTACCCCTTCACCAGGTCCCCCCCACCAACCCCAATACAGTCACTGTCCATCAGCGTAGTGAGATGCTATAGAATCACTACTTGTCTTCTCTGAGTTGTACTGCCCTCCCCGTGCCCCCCCCAACATTATATCTGCTAATCGTAATGCCCCTTTTTCCCTCTTATCCCTCCCTTCCCGCCCATTTTCCCCAGTCCCTTTCCCTTTGGTAACTATTAGTCCGTTCTTGGGTTCTGTGAGTCTGCTGCTGTTTTGTTCCTTCAGTATTTTTTCTTTGTTCTTATACTCCACATATGAGTGAAATCATTTGATACTTGTCTTTTTCGGCTTGGCTTATTTCACTGAGCATAATACCCTCTAGCTCCATCCATGTTGTTGCAAATGGTAGGATTTGTTTTCTTCTTATGGCTGAATAATATTCCATTGTGTATATGTACCACATCTTCTTTATCCATTCTTCTACTTATGGACACTTAAGTTGCTTCCATTTCTTGGCTATTGTAAATAGTGCTGCAATAAACATAGGGGTGCATCTGTCCTTTTCAAATTGGGCTGCTGCATTCTTAGGGTAAATTCCTAGGAGTGGAATTCCTGGTTCAAATGGTATTCCTATTTTGAGTTTTTTAAAGGAACCTCCATACTGCTTTCCACAATGGTTGAACTAATTTGCAGTCCCACCAGCAGTGTAGGAGGGTTCCCTTTTTTCCACATCCTTGCCAACTTTTGTTGTTGTTTGTGTTTTGGATGTTGGCCATCCTCACTGGTGTGAGGTGATATCTCATTGTGGTTTTAATCTGCATTTCTCTGATGATTAGCGATGTGGAGCATCTTTTCATGTGCCTGTTGGCCATCTGAATTTCTTCTTTGGAGAAGTGTCTATTCATGTCCTCTGCCCATTTCTTAATTGGATTATTTGCTTTCTGTTTGTTAAGGTGCATGAGTTCTTTATATATTTTGGATGTCAACCCTTTATCAGATACGTCATTTTATGAATATATTCTCCCATACTGTAGGATGTCTTTTTGTTCTACTGATGGTGTCCTTTGCTGTACAGAAGCTTTACAGCTTGATATAGTCCCACTTGTTCATTTTTGCTTTTGTTTCCCTTGCCCGGGGAGATATGTTCATGAAGAAGTTGCTCATGTTTATGTCCAAGAGATTTTTGCCTATGTTTTTTTCTAAGAGATTTATGGTTTCATGACTTACATTCAGGTCTTTGATCCACCTTGAGTTTACCTTTGTGTATGGGGCTAGACAGTAGTCCAGTTTCATTCTCTTACATGTAGCTGTCCAGTTTTTCCAACACCAGCTGCTGAAGAGGCTGTCATCTCCCCATTGTATATCCAAGGCTCCTTTATCAAATATTAATTGACTGTATATGTTGGGTTAATGTTTGGATTTTCTATTCTGTTCCACTGGTCTGTGGGTCTGTTTTTGTGCCAATACCAAATTGTCTTGATTACTGTGGCTTTGTAGTAGAGCTTGAAGTCAGGGAGCGTAATTCCCCCTGTTTTATTCCTCCTTCTCAGGATTGCTTTGGCTATTCGGGGTCTTTTGTGGTTCCATATGAATTTTAGAATTATTTGTTCCAGTTCATTGAGGAAAGCTGTTAGTAGTTTGATAGGGATTGAACTGAATCTGTAGATTGCTTTAGGTAGTATAGCCATTTTGACAATATTTATTCTTACTAGCCAAGAGCATGGGATGCATTTCCATTTGTTAGTGTCCTGTTTAATTTCTCTTAGGAGTGTCTTGTAGTTTTCAGAGTACAGGTCTTTCACTTCCTTCGTTAGGTTTATTCCTAGGTATTTTATTCTTTTTGATGCAATTGTGAATGGAATTGTTTCTCTGATTTCTCTTTCTGTTAGTTCATCATTAGTGTATAGGAAAGCAACAGATTTCTGTGTGTTAATTTTGTATCCTGCAACTTTGCTGAATTCAGATATTAGTTCTAGTAATTTTGGAATGGAATCCTTAGGGTTTTTTATGTACAGTATCATGTCATCTGCAAATAGTGACAATTTGACTTCTTCTTTACCAATCTGGATGCCTTGTATGTCTTTGTTTTGTCTGATTGCTGTGGCTAGGACCTCCAGTACTATGTTGAATAACAGTCAAGAGAGTGGGCATCCCTGTATTGTTCCTGATCTTAGTTGAAAAGCTTTCAGCGTCTCGCCGTTAAGTATGATGTTAGCTGTGGGTTTGTCATATATAGCCTTTATGATCTTGAGGTACTTGCCGTCTATACCCATTTTGTTGAGAGTTTTAATCAAGAATGGATGCTGAATTTTGTCAAATGCTTTTTCAGCATCTATGGAGATGATCATGTGGTATTTGTTCTTCTTTTTGTTGATGTGGTGGATGATGTTGATGGATTTTCGAATGTTGTACCATCCTTGCATCCCTGAGATGAATCCCACTTGATCATGGTGTATGATCCTCTTGATGTATTTTTGAATTCGGTTTGCTAATATTTTGTTGAGTATTTTTGCATCTACGTTCATCAGGGATATTGGTCTGTAATTTTCTTTTTTGGTGAGGTCTTTGCCCGGTTTTGGTATTAGAGTGATGCTGGCTTCATAGAATGAGTTTGGAAGTATTCCCTCCTCTTCTATTTTTGGAAAACTTTAAGGAGAATGGGTGTTATTTCTTCTCTATATGTCTGGTAGAATTCAGAGGTGAATCCATCAGGCCCGGGGGTTTTGTTCTTGGGTAGTTTTTTGATTACCAATTCAATTTCATCACTGGTGATTGGTCTGTTTAGTTTTTCTGTTTCTTGCTTGGTCAGTCTTGGAAGGTTCTATTTTTCTAAGAAGTTGTCCATTTCTTCTATGTTTTCCAGCTTGTTAGCATATAGATTCTCATAATATTCTCTTATGATTCTTTGTATTTCTGTGGGGTCCGTCGTGATTTTTCCTTTCTCATTTCTGGTTGTGTTTATGTGTGTAGATTCTCTTTTTCTCTTAATGAGTCTGGCTAGGGGTTTATCTATTTTGTTTATTTTTTCAAAGAACCAGCTCTTGGTTTTATTGATTTTTTCTATTGTTTTATTCTTCTCAATTTTATTTATTTCTTCTCTAATCTTTATTATGTCCCTCCTTCTGGTGACTTTGGGCCTCATTTGTTCTTCTTTTTCCAATTTCAGTAATTGTGTCTTTAGACTATTCATTTGGGAATGTTCTTCCTTCTTTAAATAGGCCTGGATTGCAATATACTTTCCTCTTAGAACTGCCTTTGCTGCGTCCCACAGAAGTTGTGGCTTTGTGTTGTTGTTGTCATTAGTCTCCATATATTCTTTGATTTCTGTTTTGATTTGGTCATTAACCCATTGATTAATTAGGAGAGTGTTGTTAAGTCTCCATGTATTTGTGATCCTTTTTGATTTCTTTCTAAAATTTATTTCTTGTTTTATACCTTTGTGATCTGAGAAGTTGGTTGGTAGGATTTCAATATTTTTGAAATTACTGAGGTTCTTTTTGCGGCCTAGTATGTGGTCTATTCTGGAAAATGTTCCATGTTCACTTGAGAAGAATGTGTATCCTGTTGCTTTTGGGTGTAGAGTTCTGTAGATGTCTGTTAGGTCCATCTATTGTAGTGTGTTGTTCAGTGCCTCTGTGTCTTTACTTATTTTCTGTCTGGTTGATCTGTCCTCTGGAGTGAGTGGTGTGTTGAAGTCTCCTAAGATGAATGCATTGCTACCTATTTCCTCCTTTAATTCTGTTAGTATTTGTCTCACATATGCTGGCGCTCCTGTGTTGGGTGCGTATTTATTTATAATGGTTATATCTTCTTATTGGACTGACCCCTTTATCATTATGTAGTGTCCTTCTTTATCTTTTGCTACTTTCTTCGTTTGAAGTCTATTTTGTCTGATACAAGTACTCCAACACCTGCTTTTTTCTCTTTGTTGTTTGCATGAAATATCTTTTTCCATCCCTTCACTTTTAGTCTGTGTATATCTTTGGGTTTGAGGTGAGTTTCTTGTAGGCACCATATAGATGGGTCTTGCTTTTTTATCTATTCTTTTTCTCTGTGTCTTTTGATTGGTGCATTCAGTCCATTTACATTTAGGGTGATTATTGATAGGTATGTACTTATTGCCATTGCTGGCTTTAGATTCGTGGTTACCAAGGGTTCAAGGATTGCTTCTTTACTGTCTAACAATCTAACTTAACTTTCTTGTTAAGTTATTGTAAACACAGTCTGATGTTTCTTTCTTTCTCTCCCTTCTTATTCCTCCTCCTCCTTTCTTTCTATAATAGGTGTTTTATTCTTTGCCTTCAGTTAGTATTTGGATGGTCTGCTTTCTTTGTTATGATTTTTTTTTCCTCTGGTGACAACTTTTTAGCCTTAGGTGTGCTTCCATCTAGAGCAGTCCATTTAAGATATCCTGTAGTGGTGGTTTATGAGAAGCAAACTCTCTCAACTTTCGTTTATCTGGAAATTGTTTAATCCCTCCATCATATTTAAATGATAATCGTGCTGGATACAATATTCTTGGTTCGAGGCCCTTCTGTTTCATAACGTTAAATATATCATGCCATTCTCTTCTGGCCTGTAAGGTTTCTGTTGAGAAGTCTGATGATAGTCTGATGGGTTTTCCTTTGTAGGTGATCTTTTTCTCTCTCTAGCTGCCTTTAATACCCTGTCTTTATCTTTGATCTTTGCCATCTTAATTATTATGTGTCTTGGTGTTGTCTTCCTTGGGTCCCTTGTGTTGGGAGATCTATGAGCTTCGGTGGACTGCGAGACTACTTCCTTCCCCAGCGAGGGAAAGTTTTCAGCAATTATTTCTTCAAAGACACTTTCTATCCCTTTTTCTCTCTTCTTCCTCTGGTACTCCTATAATGCGAATATTGTTCCGTTTGGATTGGTCACACAGTTCTCTTAATATTCTTTCATTCCTAGAAATCCTTTTATCTCTCTCTGCCTCAGCTGCTCTGTACTCCTGTTCTCTGTTTTCTATTCCATTAACAGTCTCTTGCATCTCATCCATTCTGCTGTTAAGCCCGTCGATCGCTTGTCTGATTTCTGCATTGTCTTTCCTCAGTTCCCTCACTTCGTCCCTCAGCTCTTGCACATTTCTCTGTAGGTCCATCAGCATGGTTATGACTTTTATTCTGAATTCTTTTTCAGGGAGGCTGTGCATTTCCATCCCTTCAGACTCCCTCTCTGTGGTTGTCTTGTTGATTTTGGTCTGAACCATATTCCTCTGTCTTTTCATGGCTATAGAATTGGTCACTGATAGTTGCCACGTATGTCAGCTGGGCTCTTTAAGACTTTAAAAAGAGAAGAAAAAAAAAAGAGAAAAAAAAAGAAAAAAAAAGAAAGAAAGAAAGAAAGAAAGAAAGAATAGAAAAAACAAAAATAAAACAGAAAACAAAACAAAAGAAAAAACAAAAACAAAAAAGAAGCCCACCGGACGTAGATTCTGTGGGAATGCTCTAGGTGGCACTGTTTCCCCGCTATTCCACAGCTGTGACTGTGCCTCTCCGCAGGGCCCTTTATCGCTCGGCCTCTTGGGGTGCCAAGTCCTCTCGGGTGTAGCTGCACGCTGTGCGCTTTCCTGTGTATTCTCGTCTCTCTTTTAGGAATAGATGTATTTTCTGTGTTTTCGTAGATAAATATAGTGTTTTGAGGAGATTTCTGCCGCCCTGCTCACACCGCCATCTTCCCGGAAGTTCGCTTCTGTTGGTATTTTGATAGGGATTGCATTGAATCTGTAGATTGCTTTAGGCAGGATGGCCATTTTGACAATATTAATTCTTCCTAGCCAAGAGCATCGGATGAGTTTCCATTTATTAGTGTCCTCTTTAATTTCTCTTAAGGGTCTCTTGTAGTTTTCAGTGTATAGTTCTTTCGCTTCCTTGGTTAGGTCTATTCTTAGGTATTTTATTCTTTTTGATGTGATTGTGAATTGAATTCTTTTCCTGATTTCTCTTTCTGCTACTTCATCATTAGTGTATTGGAATGCAACAGATTTCTGTGTATTAATTTTGTATCCTGCAACTTTGCTGAATTCAGATATTAGATCTAGTAGTTTTGGAGTGGATTCTTTAGAGTTTTTTATGTACACTATCATGTCATATGCAAACAGGGACAGTTTGACTTCTTCCTTACTAATCTGGATACCTTTCATTGCTTTGTGTTGTCTGATTGCCATGGCTAGGACCTCCAGAACTATGTTGAATAAATGTGGGGAGAGTGGGCTTCCTTGACTTGTTCCCAATCTTAAAGGAAAAGCTTTCAGCTTCTTGCTGTTAGGTATAATGTTTGCTGTGGGTTTGTCATATATGGCCTTTATTATGTTGAGGTACTTGCCCTCTATACCCATTTTTTTGAGAGTTTTTATCAGAATGAATGTTGAATTTTGTGGAATGCTTTTTCAGCATCTATGGAGAAGCTCATGTGGTGTTTGTCCTTCTTTTTGTTGATGTGGTGGATGATGTTGATGGATTTTCGAATGTTGTACCATCCTTGCATCCCTGCAATGAATCCCACTTGATCATTATGAATGATCTTTTTGATGTATTTTTGAGTTTGGTTTGCTAATATTTTGTTGAGTATTTTTGCATCTATGTTCATCAGGGATATTGGTCTGTAATTTTCTTTTTTTGTGGTGTCTTTGCCTGGTTTAGGTATTAGAGTGATGTTAGCCTGGCCTTGTAGAATGAGTTTGGGAGTATTCCCTCCTCTTCTACTTTTTGGAAAACTTTAAGGAGGATGGGTATTAGGTCTTCACTAAATGTTTGATAAAATTCAGCAGTGAAACCATCTGGTACAGCAGTTTTTTTTCTTAGGTAGTTTTTTTATGACCAGTTCAATTTCTTTGCTGGTAATTGGTCTATTCAGATTTTCTCTTTCTTCCTGGCTCAGCCTTGGAAGGTTGTATTTTTCTAGAAAGTTGTCCATTTTTCTGGGTCATCCAGTTTGTTACCATATATTTTTCAAAGTATTCTCTCATAATTCTTTGTATTTCTGTGGTGTCCGTAGTGATTTTTTGTTTCTCATTTCTGATTCTGTTTATTTGTGTAGACTCTCTTTTTTTCTTGATAAGTCTGGCTAGGGGTTTATCTATTTTGTTTAATTTCTCAAAGAACCAGCTGCTGCTTTCATCGATTCTTTCTGTTGTTTTATTCTTCTCAATTTTATTTATTTTTGCTTTAATCTTTATTATGTCCCTCCTTCTTCTGACTTTGGGCCTCATTTGTTCTTCCTTTTCTAGTTTCGTTAATTTTGAGTTTATACTGTTCATATGGGATTGTTCTTCTTTCCAGAGGTACTCCTGTACTGCAGTATATTTCCCTCTTAGCATGGCCTTTGCAGTGTTCCACAGATTTTGCAGTGTTGAATTATTATTGTCATTTGTCTCCATATATTGCTTGATGTCTGTTTTTATTTGGTAATTAATCCATTGATTATTTAGGAGCATGTTATTAAGCCTCCATGTGTTTGTGGGATCTTTCGTTTTCTTTGTGTAATTTATTTCTAGTTTCATACCTTTGTGATCTGGGAAACTGATTGGTACAATTTCAGTCTTTTTGAATTTACTGAAGTTCTTTTTGTGGCCTAGTATATGATCTATTGTGAAAATGTTCCATGTGCACTTGAGAAGAATGTGTATCCTGTTGCTTTTGGGTGCAGTGTTCTGTAGATGTCCATTAGGTCTATCAGTTCTAATATGTTGTTTAGTGCCTCTGTCTCTTTATTTATTTGCTGTCTTGTTGATCTGTCCTTTGGAGTGAGTGGTGTGTTGAAGTCTCTTAAAATGAATGCATTGCATTCTATTTCCCCTTTTAATTCTGTTAGTATTTGTTTCACATATGTATGTGATCCTGTGTTGGGTGTATAGATATTTATAATAGTTATATCCTCTTGTTGGACTGACCCTTTTATCATTATGTAATGTCCTTCTTTTTTGTTGTTACTTTCTTTGTTCTGAAGTCTATTTTGTCTGATACAAGTACTGCAACTCCTGCTTTTTTCTCCCTATTAGTTGCATGAAATATCTTTTTCCGTCCCTTTACTTTTAGTCTGTGTATGTGTTTGGGTTTGAAGTGAGTCTCTTGTGGCAGCATATAGATCGGTCTTGTTTTTTATCCATTCAGTAACTCTATGTCTTTTTATTGGTGCATTCAGAGCATTTACATTAAGAGTGATAATCGATAGGTATGTACTTATTGGCATTGCAGGCTTTAGATTGGTGGTTACTAAAGGTTCAAGTGTAATTCCCTTACTGTGTAACAGTCTAATTTAACTCACTACATGTGCTATTACAAACACAACCTAAAGCTTCTTTTTTTTTTCCTTCTTTTTCTTCCTCCTCATTCTTTGTATGTTATGAATCATATTCTGTACTCTGTCTACCCCTTAGGTGACATCTATTTAGCCTTAGGTATACTTCCGTCTATAGGAGTCCCTCCAAAATGCCCTGTAGTGGTGGTTTGTGGGAGGTAAAATCTCTCTGCTTTTGCTTATCTAAAAATTGTTTAATCCCTCCTTCAAATTTAAATGCTAACCTTGCTGGGTAGAGTATTCTTGGTTCAAGGCCTTTCTGCTTCATTGCATTAAATATATCATGCCACTCCCTTCTGGCCTTTAAGGTTTCTGCTGAGAAGTCTGATGATAGCTTGATGGGTTTTCCTTTGTATGTGATATTTTTTCTCTCTCTAGCTGCTTTTAAAAGTCTGTTTTTATCCTTGATCTTTGCCATTTTAATTATTACATGTCTTGGTGTTGTCTTCCTTGGGTCCCTTGTGTTGGGAGATCTGTGCACCTCCATGGCTTGAGAGACTATCTCCTTCCCCAAATTGGGGAATTTTTCAGCAATTATCTCCTCAATGACACTTTGTATCCCTTTTTCTCTCTCTTCTTCTTCTGGTACACCTATAGTGCAAATATTGTTCCATTTGGATTGGTCACACAGTTCTCTCAATATTCTTTCATTCTTAGAGATTCTTTTTTCTCTCTGTGCCTCAGCTTCTTTGTGTTCTTCTCTAATTTCTATTCCAATACCATCTCTTCTACTACATCTAATCTGCTTTTAAATGCCTCCATTGTAAGTTTCATTTCAGATGTGAAATTTCTTAATGATTGAATCTCTGATTTAAATTCATTACTGAGTTCTTGAATATTTTTCTGTACCTCCATAAGCATGTTTATAAGTTTTATTTTGAACTCTCAGGAAGATTGGTGGTTTCAGTTTCATTTGGCCCTTTTTCTGGGGTTTGTGAGATTTTGGTTTGAACCATGTTCTTTTGACATTTCATATTTCTGTGTGGTGCCCACTAGTGTGCAGAAACTCCAGTCTCTGGAGCTGCTCAGCCCCTAGAGTGAGGTTGGGGGTCATAGGGGAGCAGAGCTGGTGCCTCAGGGTAGGAAATATGTGTTTCCTGATTCCCGTCTGTGGTGCCTGTCTCCAGTGTCAGAGCCAGTGGGCCAAGCACACACGTGTAAGCCTCTGTGCTTTGCGTCTCTAGTTGTTGTAGGCGGGGCCTCCCTCTAGCTGGCCTGATGCCAGTGCAGTGACTGCTGGTTTGCAAGCAGGTGCCTGCAGGCCAGGAGGAAGACTCCGCAGGCTGTGTGTCACAGTGGGGGGCCTCAGAGCTGAGTAGGCAGGCAAGGGGATGGAGTACCCAAAGCTCCTCAAAGTTCCCAACCAGCTGGGCAGAGTGCACCCAGACAACCTTGTCCACCTGTCCTTTTTCCAGTGCAGCATGCTCTGTGCAAACCCCACCCCTTCAGCCCCTCTTGCTTCTAGGAAGCCTCTCAGACCACCCACCCTTCCTCTAACACAGAGTGACTGGGTGTGGATCCCATTCTCCACAAATGGCTGGAATGTCAGTCTCCCAGGCCCTCCGCCCATCCGAGCTCCCCAACATCCAGAGCACCAGAGAATATAGGCTTACCTTCACAAAGCAGATCTCCAGGGCTAGGTGTTCAGCAGTCCCAGGCTTCCACCCCCTCCCCGCTCCATTTCTCTTTCTCCCGCCAGTGAGCTAGCATTGGGGTAGGGCTTGGGTCCCGCTGGAGTAAGGCTTTTGTATGTTACCCTGTTTCGTGACGTCTCCTCTGTTCGTGAGGTCTGTATGCAGTCTGGTTCAGCCTTCTTTTTTCTTGCTGTTTTAGGGTTAGTTGTATTAATTCACTATATTTTTGTACTATTTGTGGTTTTGGCAGGAGTTCTCTGTGTCACTTCTCACGCTGACATCTTTAATCTCCCCAACACCAATAACTTTTTAACAATAGCTATAGATTCTGTTTTTGCTACAGATTTATAAAAATGACTGTGCAATTATCACTATATGATAATAACTCTATTTTATGTAATTGGTGAAGTTGTTTCTCTTTTTAGCATCTTCAGCAAGTAGCATTCCAGAGCCACATATCTGGTTGAGACAAGAAGTAAATAAAGGTAGTGATTGTCTCTCTTATGACCTCAAATGGTATATTTACCCAAACAAAATGCTATTTGCTCAAGTAAAATTTGTCCAAGGAAGGGAAGAAAATATATTATTTCCTGAGAAGAGAGAACCTAGTTTTAATTGAAGTGCCTTATTAAAAGATGATGTCAACAGAAAAGACACAAACTTATTTTAGTTCATTTTTTACCACCATTTCCAATAATACAGTTTTTCCAGATTACGTGTTCTATGCTACTGCTAGGCAAGAATATTTTAGGTTGTATTATCTATGGAGCTCAGAGATATCTCCTGCTAGAGGACAAATTGCCAACTCTGCATGCTCCATCTCCCTTCTGACACCAATCCTTACACGGTCCATATTCCAAATTTCAATTAGAAACAAAACAAGTAACTCACAAATACCATTTCATTTGTTCACCAATTGTAAAATTGTCTGTTAACCTGTTAGATATTTAAACTAACCTTATACATCAGAAAACTAGCCTTGTTAAAACCCTCCTACGTCATCACAGGGCTCAGTCTTTATTCTTTGTTTGATTGTGTTATTGCCTTATGTGGTACTTGTCTCTTCTAGATTGTTTGTAAGGTCTGAAAGCCTATAATATTGAGCCTGCTGCTACTCCATTATTTGCTTTGAACAAATGCTGTTATGTCACCCTAATAACCACAGCTGTGTAAGCATCTATCAGTCTCTTTTATTGTGGTATAATTTCTATATATGAAAGCAATTTGCCCTCCATGTCTGCTGCTGATTTCCATTGTTTGTATTGACACATTGCTCAGCTCTCAAACCTTGGCTCTTGTCTGCTTCTCTTTTCCCCTGTGCCCCTGGAGCATTTTTAGCCTGCATCCTAAAATGCCACTTTAAAGTTAATGAAACTGAAGTGACCTCAGCCCTTCAGTGATGAAAAGGGTAGCCTAAAGAGACTGACTTGCCGAATCTTGAAAAACATACTTTCTGAGACATCATCAACTATATTTGTGGATTGCCATGCTGACAGTATTATTACCCTCTAGAGTGCCAAGGATTTTAATGGAAACTCAAGACTGGAAGCTGTCTTTGGAGTCTGTGACAGGCACAGTAAGCAGTCCCAGTGATGTCACTGTGGAATGGAGTTTTTCCAAACTAAAGGTCTTTGAAGCAGAGACAGATTCTGACCTTGGTCATGGCTGTGAACACTGCATATGCCATGGGGGTCCCTGTTGGTAGTTTTACCAGTGTTTATTTGATGCCATAGTTTCCCAGACAAGACTCTGAATGAGGTTTAGAAGCACAGGACCCAGGGTGGGGGGAAATAATCTGTTCCATCTCTTCAAGTTTGTTAAATACCTGCATTTCACAAATGAGGAAACTAAAGTTCTGAGAGGTGAAGTAAATCATCCAGTGTTACTCAGCCAGTCAAGTGGCAGAGAGTCAAGATTCAAATTCTAACCCTCTCCTCTTTCCATTGTGTCTCTGGAGTGTAGACTGCGGTAGCCCAACCTCTTTAGGCAGACACCAAACCAGGGTTTTGTGATGGCAGAGGGGTAAGGTAACTCCTCATAGGGTTCTAACATTCAGGCTCAGAGAGGACAGTGCATTTGTAAAGTGAATGGTGACAAATTATAGTTGCAGACTAGTGAGCTGGGTAGAGGCAGCCAGAGAGGCTCATTTAGAGCAACTGGCAGTTGTGAGGGGAATCCTAAGTCACCCTTCGCATCTGAAAATAGTGTCTAAGCCTCAGATCAGACCAAACCAAGGGCTTCATGTATTTTGTGCCATCAGCTATATGTATTTGGGGTATGTGTGGTTATTACTATTGTGGTTAATCATAGGATTAGCCTTATCCTAATTTACTTTGTAATAAACTTAAACATACGTTCACAACAGTAACTGCCATATCCTATTGGCTCTGCCTTCAAAATTGTCTGAGTTCTGATTACTTCCCACCACCTCCACAGTTGCCCCCTTAGTTAAAGCCACTATCACGTCCTGCCTGGATTCCTCTAAAACTTCCTGATAACTTTCTGTATCCTCCTACATCCTGATTCTACCTAGCAGTCATAGTGCTCTCTCTAAGATGGAAATCGGACACCATCACATCCCTGATCAGAGCCCTCAAATGGGCTTCATACTTGCTTTATATGCATGTCATGCAAAATCCCTAAGAGGCCAATAGATGGTCAGAACTCTGCCCACCTTTATGTCCATCTCTCTCCACTGGGCCTCAGTCCCTCTGCTCTAGCCACACTGGCTCCTTGTGTTCTCCACACACATCAAACATGCTTACATATCAGACTCTTTGCACTTGCTGTTCCCCTAACTGTAATGCTCTTCCCTCCATGGCTTGCTCTCTCTAACTCACACATTCAGGTCAGAAAAGGCTTCCCTGAGTCCCCACCCCGTCCCACCGCACCCCACCCAACCCCACATATTCACTTTTTATCCCTGGCTCTGAATGATTTTTCTTCATAGCACTTAACATAATTGACAGTATATTAATGACTTATTTTTTGTTTGTTTACTTCCTGCTAGCATATAAGCTCCAGAGAAGAGAGACAGTTTTTAGCTTGCTCACAACTCTGTCTTCTGTGCTAAAGTGCCAGACGTGTAACAGTGTCCCAATAAATATCTTTAATTGATTAATGAGTGAAAGCAACTTGTTAACTTTAAAGGAAAAGATCCTCATTTGTTTTGTATCTCCGTCAAGTGAGTGAAAAAGTAGCTTATCAGAGCCCCATTATGTACTTGTTAACAAATATTCATTAAACCTCGTAAACTAGTTGTTGGGACTACAGGTGCAAACAAGGCAGTCTGTATTTTAGGAACTCTCACTGGATGGGGAGACACGCAGATGTTATGTCGTAAAGAAGCAAAAGTGACTATGGAAATCAGGGGAAGGTTCCTAATCTAAGACAGACATTTAGGACTTCCAGAATTTTCTGGAAGAAGTGACAGCTTAGCCAAGTGCTAAGGATCCTGAGGATTTATATAAAAAAGAGTGTAGGAAAGGTGGACCTGTGCAGCAGGAGGAGCTATCCATAAAAATGGCAAGAGAAAGAGAGATTGAGAGAGATTGAAAGGTTGGGAGAGATGTTGAGAGAGAGGTTGATTGACTTCAGAGAGGTTGATTGACTTCAGAGAGGCTGATTGGCCAACTGCCACTGGTCTCCTTCCTGTTCCATTCACTCTTGAATGAGAAAAGAATGAGCATAGCATGAAATGTTGCTTTAAGATAGATAGACAGGTAGCAGATTTCTTGGTGAAATGAACACAAGAAAATCTCCTTTTCCAGAAAACTTTAAAGAACTTGATATTTACTGAAATTTTTGGAAATGCTTCATGGTTCTATATGAAGTTCAGAGATAAAAACTTGGCCAACAGAGATTCTTCTAGTTCTTTTATAGGGGACATTGATGAAGCACTTTATTTACTCTAGATACACAATACATTTTGAGTTTTAAATAAAGAAACATGGTTGTTATTACTACTCTGAGATTATATGTGTATAGCCAAGTTCTCAGTGACTCCAAAAGTTCATCTGAGTCCCAGAAGTTTGGGCTGGGAACACTAAGATGAGCCTCTCTAATATAAAAAATGGGATCTTGAGAACAAAGGTCTATATACTCTACATTAATATAAAAGTCTCATCCTAAAGCCTCCCATAGCAGACACCATTATACTCCATGAATGCACCCTGTAGAAAAGGCCGAGTGGGCCTCATGGGGATTTTAATTTGTGATTTCAGAGCCTCTAAGTATTTTACAGCTGATGCTCACGCAACTAAATGATTCCCCTAGGGCTTCCTTCTTCTACCAGTGGAAGGGCTCAACCTAAATAATCTATGGACAAATGCTGGCTTTTTGGGGTTGATTTGCTAGAATCCTGCTGGAACTTATACACTTTCAGAATTGAACCCAAGCCTGCTCAACTGGCCTAAAACTTTAGCACTGACCCTTCCAAAAAGATCATATTATGTAGCAAAATCTCAGACATTTTTATTATATCCAGTTGGAAAAACAAAAAACAAAACCAAACTCACTGAAAAAAAAAAAAAACCTTCACTAGGTTGAGTGCAGTTTTTTTAAACTTCTGGAGAGAAAGCTCTTAGAGCCTTTCCAGCTGCTTATTCCCTCAGAGTTCACCGTGACCAAGTTCACAGTGCTGTTTTCTGGCATTATTGGTAATTACACAAACAGATGTACCACTTAATGCTTTGATCTTAATTGCTGTGGATTAAATAGGGTTGAGCCTTGTCAATATTTTAAGGGGAGGTCCACAAGGAAATTGAAAGGTCTGCAGCAATGGACCTTAGTTTTTAATATAGTGGTGCTCAAGAACAACCTGGAGTACACTGGATGTCCAAGAAAGCCCTCTGGGTTGTCCAGAAGTTTTTTCATGAAGCCATTATCCCTGATATCAATTTTAATAAGATAATAGTAATAAATAATGACAATTTTTAATTAAAAATTTTTGTCAAAAAAATAATCCTTGGTGTTTAAGAAACACAGAGCCTAACCCAATGATTCAGTTACCATTTCTATGCAAGTCATCCCTTTCATTATCATCAAAAAAAAAAAAGAAAAGAAAAAGAAAAATATTCATATCTGGATCTGTTCTTAGGCCTATATTTCCAGCTGCCTACTAGAAATACCAGACTCACTGCATGTAGAGAAAACTCATTATTTTCTCTCTTCTTCTAAGCCAACTACTGTTTTCCAACTCTGGGGTTTCTAACCTAAGAACTAATGAAGCTGTCAGGGTACTACTGACATAAATGAGGTAGTATTTTTGACTGTACAATTTTCTTCATCTCCAAAATCCATTAAATGTTTTTGGTGTGTCATTTCCTCCATAAAGTGGCTCTTGAATCTATCTGCCTTTTCCCTCTTTGTAGCCATGATTTAAGCTCTCATTACATTATGCAAGATTTGAGGGGCAAAGGCCCTCCTAAATGGTCTCATTTCCTTCTCCTGTCTTCCTCTCACTCCTGAATATTGCTAAAATTATAGGCTTCCTTAAATCCTGTTTTTACATAACACCCTTGTCATAAAATTCAAACTCTGTGCCTGGCTTTAATTGTCCCCTGTTACTCCTCCCTAGGTGTACCCGCTATTCCTCATAGCTCTTCGGCATGTGTTCATTCCATTCTGGCTCTCTTCTGAAGTCTGAACCACATCATGCTTATTCTTTTAGGACACGTAGCAAGAGTATGCGACTGGAAGTTAGGACATCTGGGTCCGGGTTCTACTTATGCGAATCATCTGTATGAACATGGACCTGTCATTCAAAATCCCTAGGCTTTGAGTCAAACACTAACCAAAACAAAGCTACCATATCAATATCAGTATCACCCAAAGTAAATGTAAAGGCCAAAAGAACTACTTGTGATTTTCAGAAACACTGAAAATGATGAAGGGATGAATTCATCAAGAAAGTTAAAACATTCTCAGTTTCCATGAACACAGTTATCTAAAAAATTTGAATTAAAAGTTGACAGAATTGCAAGGAGAAATGTACATAAAATACCATCAATATTGATAATATATCTCTTAGTCTTTGATAGCAAAAGCCACTGTATCTCTGTGTATAGAAGATTTGAACATCAAAATCAGCAAAATTGTTCTAATTTACCTACATGGAACATTGCATCCAACAATTGGACCAAAACTTTCTTTTCAAGCATGTGTAACACATTCATGGAAACTGACCATGTGCTCTACCATAAAGTTAGCCACACATTTCAAAGGATTAATAGCATAAATACCACATTATCTGATCACAATGCCATTAAGTTAGAGATCATTAACTCCCTAAAGATAGAAAAAAACAGGTAGAAAATTAAAATGTTATTAAACACACCTATGGGTCAAAGAAAAAATTTAAATTTAGGAAACACTAAAAAATTTAATTATAATGAAAATCCTATCAAAACTTTATGTAATCCTAATAAAGAAGGAAGAAAATAATAAGAGAAAGTAATAAAATAGAAAATGAGGCAAGATAACAAAAATCAGTAAAACCAGAAGTTCTTTGAAAAATACTCGTAAAATAAGATGAAACTCTGACAAGATTAATCAAGAAAAAGGTAAAATTTATCATAAATATTAGAAATTAAGGGGGCAGATATTATGCAAATGAGAATATTGTAAATAAACTATGCCAAAATATTTGACAACCTAGGTGAAGTGAATCAATTATAGAAAAATACAATTTCTAAAACTGACCCAAGCAGAAATACAATATTATTAACCATGTAATCATTAAAGAAAGTTGAATTAGAGTTTAAAAACTTTTTCACAAAGGAAGCACCATGCTTAGCTGGTTTGTGGACAAGTTATACTAAATTTTCAATGAGAAGATAATTCTAAACTTATACAAACCCTTTAAGTAGGACAAAGTAGACCATTGTCTAGCTTTTATAATAAGGATAATATTACCTTTATATTGGCAAGTATATTAAATACCAGGCAAGACTACTAAAAAGTGCTGGGCTAATTTTATTATTAAACATGGACGCCAAATAATAACAAATGAAATCAAGTGATGTGTAAAGGAAATTATCATGATAGAGTTAAACTTATCTCAATGATGGTCTAATGTCAATTAGATAAATTATCACATTAACAGAGCAGAGAAAATCAAATATCAAATTACTAAATAGATTATAAAAAAACATGTGGTGGAACTATATATCCATTTTAAATAAAAAAGAAACTGTCAATAAAAGAAAGCTTCCCTAATCTAATGTAAAGGTTTATTAAAATTCTACAGTTAGCGTCATATTTAACTGTGAAATGTCGAAAGCATTCCCTTTTGAATCAGGTTGAAGTTGAATATTGTTTACATAAAAATCCTGAAGATTATTTTAGATATATAAAATTTCTATAAAGATATAGAAATTTTATTACAATTAATACGAAGGTAGCAACCTTGCTAGATACTAAAATCATACCTTGGAGATATAGTGGGTTTAGTCCCAGACAACTGCCATGAAGCAGATATTGTAATAAAGCAATCAATTGAAGTTTTTGGTTCCCCATTGCATATAAAAGTCAAGTTCATACTGTACTGTAATCTGCCTATTAAGTGTACAGTAGCATGATGTCTAAAAAAAAAAACAATGTACATGCCTTAATTAAAAAACACTTTATTGCTAAAAAATGCTAAACATCGTCACTTTCAGTGAGTTATAATCTTTTTGCTGGTGGAGGGTCTTGCCTCAGTGTTGACGGCTGCTCACTGATCAGGGTGGTGGGTGCTGAAGGTTGGGGTGGCTGCAGTAATTTCTTTAAAAAGAACAGTGAAGTTTGCTGCCTCAATTCCTCATTCTTCCTTTCACAAATGATTTCTCTGTAGCATGATGTTTCGTAACATTTTACGCACAGCAAAACTCTTCCAAAATTGGAATCACACCTCTCAAACCTTGCTGCTGCTTGATCAACTAAGTTTATGTAATATTCTAAATCCTTTGTTTTCATTTCAGCAATCTTTACAACATCTTCTCCAGGGATAGATGCCACTTTCTTTGTTTATCCATAAGAGGCAGCTCCTCATCTGTTAGTTTAATCATGGGACTGCAAAAATTCAGTCAAGTCTTCAGACTCCACTTCTAGTTTTCTTGTTATTTCCACCACATCTGCAGTTATTTCCTACGCTGAAGTCTTGAACTTCTTAAAGTCATTGTTGAGGATTGGAATCAGCTTCTTCCAAACTCTTGTTAACGTTGAGATTCTGACCTTCCAATGAACTACCAATGTTCTTAGTGGCATCTAGGATGGTGAATCCTTTCCTGAGGTTTTCAACTTACTTTGCCAGATCCATCAGAGGAATCACTATCTATGGCAGCTGTAGCCTTCCCAAATGTATTTCTTAAATAGTAAGACTTGAGAGTCACAATTACTCCTTGATCCATGGGCTGCAGTGTGCATGTTGTGTTAGTAGGCGTGAAAATATTAATCTTATTGTATGTCTCCATCAGAGCTCTTGAGTGGCCAGGTACCTTGTCAGTGAACAGTAATATTTTGAGAGGAGTCTTTTTCTTCCTGAGCAGTAGGTCTCAAAGGTGGGCTTAAAATATTTAGAATATGTGTTGTAAACAGATATGCTGTAGCCAGGCTTTGTTGTTCCATTTGTAGAGCACAGACAGAGTAGATTTAGCATGATCCTTAAGGGTCCCAGGAAGTTTGGAATGCTAAATGAGCAATGGCTTTAACTTAAGTCATCAGCTCATCACTCACTAAGAAGAGTCAGACTTCCCTTTGAAGCTTTGAACCCAGGCATTGAATTTTCTCTAGATATGGAAGTCCTAAATGTGATCTTCTTCCAACAGAAGGCTGTTTCATCTACACTGCAAAGCTGTTGTTTCGTGGAGCCACTTTCATTAATTATCCTAGTTGTACCTTCTGGATAAAGTGCTGCAGCTTCTCCATCAACACTTGCTGCCTCGCCTGCACTGTTCTGTTATAGAGATTGCTGCTTTCTTTAAACTTCATGAATCAGCCTCTGCCAGCTTCCAGCTTGTCTTCTGCTGCTTTCTCACCTCTCTCAGACTTCATAGAACTGAAGAGAGTTAAGGCCTTGCTCTAGATTAAATGTTGGCTTGAGAGAATACTGTGGCTCATTTGATCTCCCATCCGGACAACCAAAACTTTCTCCACATCAGCAGTAAGGCTGTTGTGCTTTCTTATCATCCATGTATTCACTGGAGTAGCACTTTTAATATTCACTGGAGTAGCACTTTTAATTTCCTTCAAGAACTTTTCCTTTGCATTCACAGCTTGGCTAACTGTTTGGCACCAGAGGCCTAGCTTTTGGCCTGTCTCAGCTTTCCACATGCCTTCCTCCCTATGCATAATCATTTCTAGCTTTTGATTTAAAGTGAGAAACATGGGACTCTTTCACGTGAACACTGGGAAGCCATTACAGGGTTACTGATTAGCCTAATTTCAATACTGTTGTGTCTCAGGGAATTAGAGGACACAATGAGAGGAAGAGATGGGGAACGGCTGACTGGTGGTATTGAACCCACACAGCATTTATCCATTAAGTTCACCATCTCATAAAAGCAAAACAATTACAATAATAACATCAAAGATCACTGATCACAGATCAACATGACAAATATAATAATAATGAAAAAGTCTGAAATACTGCGAAAATTACCACAGTATGACACAGACACAAAGTGCGCAAATGCTGTTGGAAAATTTGTGCCAATAGATTTGCTTGATGCCAGGTTGCCACAAACCTTCAATTTGTAAAAAATGCAGTATCTGTGAAGCATAATAATGCAAAATGCATTAAAATAAGGTAAGCCTGTACTAAAATTTATTGTTAGGTATAATAACATAACTATATAATGGAGTCTGAGAATTAAAGTGGATAATGTATATGAAAGCACTTATCACTTGAAACTTGTAGAATTGTTATTGATGTTAAAAAAGTAAATTGCATCCCTCTGCATCAGAAACAACCAGAGAATATAATTTAAAAATACTGTCTTAGCCTGGGTTTCTTCGGAAGCAGAGCCTGAAACAAAAGTTTTTATGCAGTTAGGTTAGTTGGGAATGTGATTTCATGTAGCAGTCTTGAGATACAGCAGAATAAATAAGACAGAAAAGCAAAGCAAAATAAGTCTGTGCCATTCATTTGGCCACAAAAGCTACTGAGGAGCTTATGAAATACATCTCATAAATGTTCTTCCGTGGTACAAAATGGGGAAGAATTTATCCATGTCTCCTGTCCAGTAGTGCTCAAAGGTGGACACATGAGACCTAACCCCTTTGTGCTCCTAGATTGCCTAGAGATGTGTGTGATGAGTTTCCACATGTGTCTCCCATTGTTGTGCCAGAGAGGCTCAGAGAAGGTGTTACCCCAGGAACATAGGAATGGTACTGTGTTTAAGTTTCCATGCAACAAAACTGATCAAATTTATTTGGAAATTATCATGGCAGCTGGGGTGGAATAAGAGGTGAGGCCAAGAGGTCATGGCATGATGTACAAGAGGTGTTTGATACAAATGCTCTGTTAGAAACAACAACAAAAGGTGTGAAGATGAATTAATCTAACAACGTGTTTAAAATTTCTATGCTAAACAATTTATAAGTTATTGAAAAACAATATAAAAAACAAACCTAAATAATATTCTTGGATAGGAAGTCTCAGTACAAAGTTGTCAGTTCTCTCCAAGTTGATTAATAGGATAAAAGGAGTCCTCTACAAAACCTCAATAAGATTTCTTGTATTATAGCATTTTATTTTTATGGAATTTGATAAACTGGTTCTAAAATGGTTTGGTATGAACATGGCAGAAAATGGATACAGGTGAGCAAATGTCTAAGAAACTAAGGCCCCGCCATGTTCAAACAGGAAAACCTGTGTGTGTGTGTGTGTGTGTGTGTGTGTGTGTGTGTGTGTGTGTATGCATCTTGCTCAGCCACATAATTATAATAATTAAGAAAATATATTTCTACAGTGATAGACACATTGATGAATGGAACAGAAAAGAAGAGTCCTCGCACTTATGCATCTATGGGAAGAGTTTATTAGATGGTGATCTTTCATAGTAATGATTATTATGTGAAATGATAAAAATTTAATCTCTCACCATCTCATGGGCATGGTTTGTGGTGCCCCAAAACAATTACAAATATAACATCAAAGATCACTGATCACAGATCACCATGACAAATATAATAATAATGAAAAAGTTTGAATATTGTGGGAATTACCACAATGTGACACAGAGACACAAAGTGAGAAAATGCTGTTGGAAAAATCAACTTTGAGAGAACTAACAACTTTGCACTGAGTCTTCCTATCCAATAATGTTATTTAGTTTTTTTATACTATTTTTCAATAACTTTTAAGTTGTATAGCATAGAAATTTTAAACACCTGTTGTTAGATTAATTCACTTTCACACCTTTTGTTGTTGTTTCTAATAGAACATATTAGAAACATATACCATACAAAACTATCAATTCCAGATTGAATAAAGACTTAAATGCTGGAAATAACGGGAAGATGGCAGCGTGAGCAGGGCGGCGGAAATCTCCTCCCAAACCCATATATATCTATGAAAATACAGCAAATACAACTATTCCTAAAAGAGAGACCAGAACACACAGGACAACGCACAGCCTGCATCTGCACCTGAGACTACTCAGCACCCCACGAGGCGGGTAAGATACGGAGCCGGGTCCCGGTAGGACCCGAACACTCTCCCACACCAGTGCACCGGCAGGAGGAGAGGATTCAGAGCCAGGAGGGAGTGGAAGTACACCCCGTGAAATAACCAGCCCTGGTGATCTGTGCCAGGAGCGCTGACACACATTGTGCGGTGTAGCAGACATTGGAGAGGCAGAAAGTGCAGGTTTTGAGCTGGGAACACACCTGGGTCCGTACAGCCAGCTCCTGGGACAGAAGAAAAGCGTGCACCTTTTTCAGTGGTCTTACAATCGTCCCAGCACATTCAGCCCAGCGGGCTGGGAGTCCTGAGTAATTTCGGACACCTTGCCTGGCGACTGGGAAAAAGTAGCCACACTGAAACTTTGCAGGAGAACAATAGCCTTCCATTCGTTCCTGCCCCGGCCAGAGCTGCAAACGGCCCAGCAAAATAGCGCGGCCCTGGCTGCGGAATAGTGGAACAACAGCACCACCTACAGCATCCATACAGAATCTATTCCCGGTGGGCTTTCTATTTTTTCCTTTTTTTCTTTTTTTTCTCTTTTCTTTCTCTTCCTTCTTTTTTTTCTCTTCCTATTTTTTTTTAAAGTCTTAAAGAGCCCAGCTGACATATGTGGCACCTGCCAGCGACCACATCTATCACAATGAAAAGACAAAAGGAATATAGTACAGACAGAGCTCACCCAGACAACACCAAGGAGGGAGCTTGAAGGGATGGAAATGCATAATCTTCCTGAAAAGAATTCATAATAAAAGTCATAACCATGCTAATGGATCTACAGAGAAATATCCAAGAGCTGAGGGAGGAAGTGAGGGAAGTCAGGAAAGACAATGCAGAAATGAGACAAGCCATCAACGGCCTAGCAGCAGACTGGACAAGATGCAAGAGACTGTTAATGCAATAGAAATCAGAGAACAGGAGCACAGAGAAGCTGAGGCAGAGAGAGATAAAAGGATCTCTAGGAATGAAAGAATATTAAGAGAAATGTGTGACCAATCCAAACAGAACAATATTCGCATTATAGGAGTACCAGAGGAAGAAGAGAGAGAAAAAGGGATAGAAAGTGTCTTTGAAGAAATAATTGCTGAAAACGTCCCCATGCTGGGGAAGGAAATAGTCTCGCAGTCCACGGAAGCCCACATATCTCCCAACACAAGGGACCCAAGGAAAAAAACAACAAGACACATAATAATTAAAATGGCAAAGATCAAAGATAAGGACAGAGTATTAAAGGCAGCTAGAGAGAGAAAAAAGATCACCTACAAAGGAAAACCCATCACACTATCATCAGAATTCCCAACAGAAACCCTACAGGCCAGAAGAGAATGCCATGATATATTTAACATAATGAAACAGAAGGGCCTTGAACCAAGAATACTGTATCCAGCACAATTATCATTTAAATATGACTGAGGGATTAAACAATTTCCAGACAAGTGAAAGCTGAGGGAATTTGCCTCCCATAAACCACCTCGACAGGACATCTTAAAGGAACTGCTCTAGAGGGAAGCACTCCTAAGGCTAAAAAGATGTCACCAGAGAAAACAAAATCATAGCAAAGAAAGCAGACCATCCAAATACTAACTAAAGGCAAAGAATAAAACAACTAGCCTATAAAGAATGGAGGAGGAAGAATAAGAAGGGAAAGAAATAAAGAAACATTACACAGTTTTTACCATAACTTAACAAGAAAGTTAAGTTAGATTGTTAGATAGTAAAGAAGCAATCCTTGAACCTTTGGTAACCACGAATCTAAAGCCAGCAATGGCAATAAGTACATATCTATCGATAATCACCCTAAATGTAAATGGAGTGAACGCACCAATCAAAAGACACAGAGTAATACAATGGATAAAAAAGCAAGACCCATCTCTATGCTGCTTACAAGAGACTCACCTCAAACGCAAAGATATACACAGACTAAAAGTGAAGGGATGGAAAAAGATATTTCATGCAAACAACAAGGAGAAAAAAGCAGGTATTGCAGAACTTGTATCAGACAAAATAGACTTCAAAACGAAGAAAGTAGCAAGAGATAAAGAAGGACATTACATAATGATAAAGGGGTCAATCCAACAAGAAGATATAACCATTATAAATATCTATGCACCCAACACAGGAGCGCCAGCATATGTGAAACAAATACTAACAGAATTAAAGGAGGAAATACAAAGCAATGCATTCATTTTAGGAGACTTCAACACAACACTCACTCCAAAGGACATGTCAACCAGACAGAGAATAAGTAAAGACACAGAGGTACTGAACAACACACTACAACAGATGGACCTAACAGACATCTACAGAACTCTGCACCGAAAAGCAACGGGATACACATTCTTCTCAAGTGTACAAGGAACATTTTTCAGAATAGACCACATACTAGGCCACAAAAAGAACCTCAGTAAATTCAAAAAGATTGAAATTCTACCAACCAACTTCTCAGATCACCAAGGTATAAAACTAGAAATAAATTTTAGAAAGAAATCAGAAAGGCTCACAAATACATGGCGATCTAACAACATTCTTCTAATTAATCACTGGGTTAATGACCAAATCAAAACAGAGAATAAAGAATATATGGAGACCAATGACAACAACAACACAACGCCCCAACTTCTGTGGGACGCAGCAAAGGCAGTTCTAAGAGGAAAGTATATTGCAATCCAGGCCTATTTAAAGAAGGAAGAACAATCCCAAATGAATAGTCTAAAGACACAATTACTGAAATTGGAAAAAGAAAGAAAAAAGGAGGCCCAAAGTCACCAGAAGGAGGGACATAATAAAGATTAGAGAAGAAATATATAAAATTGAGAACAATAAAAGAATAGAAAAAAATCAATGAAACCAAGAGCTGGTTCTTTGAAAAAATAAACAAAATAGATAAACCCCTAGCCAGACTCATTAAGAGAAAAAGAGAATCTACACACATAAACAGAATCAGAAATGAGAAAGGAAAAATCACGACGGATCCCACAGAAATACAAAGAATTATAAGAGAATATTATGAGAATCTATATGTTAACAAGCTGGAAAACATAGAAGAAATGGACAACTTCTTAGAAAAATACAACCTTCCAAGACTGACCAAGCAAGAAACAGAAAAACTAAACAGACCAATCACCAGCAATGAAATTGAATCGGTAATCAAAATACTACCCAAGAACAAAACCCCTGGACCAGATAGATTCACCTCTGAATTCTACCAGACATATAGAGAAGAAATAACACCCATTCTCCTTAAAGTTTTCCAAAAAATAGAAGAGGAGGGAATACTTCCAAACTCATTCTATGAAGCCAGCATCACTCTAATACCAAAACCGGGCAAAGACCTCACCAAAAAAGAAAATTACAGACCAATATCCCTGATGAACGTAGATGCAAAAATACTCAACAAAATATTAGCAAACCGAATTCAAAAATACATCAAGAGGATCATACACCATGATCAAGTGGGATTCATCCCAGGGATGCAAGGATGGTACAATATTCGAAAATCCATCACCATCATCCACCACATCAACAAAAAGAAGAACAAAAACCACATGATCATCTCCATGGATGCTGAAAAAGTATTTGACAAAATTCATCATCCATTCATGATTAAAACTCTAAACAAAATGGGTATAGAGGGCAAGTACCTCAACATCATAAAGGCCATATATGACAAACCCACAGCTAACATCATACTTAACAGCGAGCAGCTGAACGCTTTTCATCTAAGATCGGGAACAAGACAGGGATACCCACTCTCTCCACTGTTATTCAACATAGAACTGGACATCCTAGCCATGGCAATCAAACAAAACAAATACAAGGCATCCAGGTTGGTAAAGAAGAAGTCATATTGTCACTGTTTGCAGATGACATGTTATTGTACATGAGAAATTCTAAACACTCCACTCCAAAACTACTAGAACTAATATCTGAATTCAGCAAAGTTGCAGGATACAAAATTAACACACAGAAATCTGTTGCTTTTGTATACATTAACGATGAACTAACAGAAAGAGAAATCAGGAAAACAATTCCATTCACAATTGGATCAAAAAGAATAAAATACCTAGGAATAAATCTAACGAAGGAAGTCAAAGACATATACTCTGAAAACTACAAGACACTCCTAAGAGAAATTAAAGAGGCACTAACAAATGGGAATGCATGCCATGCTCTTGGCTAGGTAGAATAAATATTGTCAAAATGGCTATACTACCTAAATCAGTCTACAGATTCAATGCAATCCCTATCAAAATACCAACAGCTTTCTTCAATGAACTGGAACAAATAATTCTAAAGTTCATATGGAACCACAAAAGACCCAAATAGCCAAATCAATCCTGAGAAGGAGGAATAAAACAGGGGGAATTACACTACCTGACTTCAAGCTCTACTACAAAGCCACAGCAATCAAAACAATTTTGTATTGGCACAAAAACAGACCCACAGACCAGTGGAACAGAATAGAAAATCCAAACATTAACCCAAACATATGCAGTCAATTAATATTTGATAAAGGAGCCTTGGATATACAATGGGGAGATGACAGCCTCTTCAGCAGCTGGTGTTGGCAAAACTGGACAGCTACATGTAAGAGAATGAAACTGGACTACTGTCTAACCCCATATACAAAAGTAAACTCAAAATGGATCAAAGACCTGAATGTAAGTCATGAAACCATAAAACTCTTAGAAAAAAACAGGCAAAAATGTCTTGGAAATAAACATGAGCGACTTCTTTATGAACATATCTCCCCGAGCAAGGGAAACAAAAACAAAAATGAACAAGTGGGACTATATCAAGCTGAAAAGCTTCTGTACAGCAAAGGACACCATCAGTAGAACAAAAAGACATCCTACAGTATGGGAGAATATATTCATAAATACCGTATCCGATAAGGGGTTGACATCCAAAATATATAAACAACTCACGTGTCTCAACAAACATAAAGTAAATAATCCAATTAAGAAATGGGCAGAGGACATGAGTAAACACTTCTTCAAAGAAGAAATTCAAATGGCCAACAGGCACATGAAAAGATGCTCCACATCACTAATCATCAGAGAAATGCAGATTAAAACCACAATGAGATATCACCTCACACCAGTGAGGATGGCCAACATCCAAAACACAAACAACAATAAATGTCAGTGAGGATGTGGAGAAAAGGGAACCCTCCTACACTGCTGGAGGGAATGCAAATTAGTTCAACCATTGTGGAAAGCAATATAGAGGTTCCTCAAAAAACTAAAAATAGAAATACCATTTGACCCAGGAATCCCACTCCTAGGAATTTACCCTAAGGATGCAGCAGCGCAGTTTGAGAAAGACATATGCACCCCTATGTTTATCGCAGCACTATTTACAATAGTCAAGAAATGGAAGCAACCTAAGTGTCCATCAGTAGATGAATGGATAAAGAAGAGGTGGTACATATACACAATGGAATATTATACAGCCATAAGAAGAAAACAAATCCTACCATTTGCAACAACATGGATGGAACTAGAGGGTATTATGCTCAGTGAAATAAGCCAAGCCGAAAAAGACAAGTATCAAATGATTTCACTCATATGTGGAGTATAAGAACAAAGAAAAAAAAAGCTGAAGGGACAAAACAGCAGCAGACTCACAGAACCCAAGAACGGACTACTAGTTACCAAAGAGAAAGGGACTGGGGAGGATGGGTAGGAAGGGATTGACAAGGGGGAAAACGGAGCATTATGATTAGCAGATGTAATGTTGGGGGAGCACGGGGAGGGCTGTACAACTTGGAGAGGAGAAGCAGTGATTCTTTAGCATCTCACTATGCTGATGGACGGTGACTGTAATGGGGTTGGTGGTGGGAACCTGATGAAGGGGTAGTTTAGTCACCATAATATTGCACATATAATTGTAGATTAATGATACTAAAGTAAATTATTTAAAAAAAAAAACAGAAAATAACAGGTATTGGCCAGGATGTGGAGGAATTGGAAACTTATGTATTACTGGTCAGAATGTAAAACAATACAGCTGCTATGGAAAACAGCATGGCAGTTTCTCAAAAAATTAAAGATAGAATTACCATGTGACCTAGCAATTTCACTTCTGAATATATATCCAGAAGAATTGAGAGCAGGGTCTTGAAGAGATATTCATACACCATGTTCATAGTAACATTATTCATAATAGCTAAAACATGGAAGCAACCTAAGGGGCCACGAACAGCTGAATGCATAAACATAATGTGGTATACACACACAGTGGAATATCATTCAGCCTTAAAAAGGAAGGAAGTTTTGATACATGCTACAACATGGATCAACCTTGTGGACATTATACTAAATTAAATAAGACAGTCATAAAAAAGAAATACTGTATGATTCCACTTATATGAGGTGCTTTGAGTAGTCAACATTATAGAGATAGAAAGTAGAATGATGATTGCCAGGGGCTGGGGGGAAGGGAGAGCAGGACGTTATTGTTACTGGGTACAGACTTTCAGTTTTACAAGATAAAGAATTAAGGAGATGGATGGTGGTAATAGTTGTACAATGTTATGAAGGTATTTTTTTAATATAATTTATTTTATTATCATTAATCTACAATTACATGTGCAATATTGCGGTTATTAAACTACCCCTTCATCAGGTCCCCCCCACCAACCCCATTACAGTCACTGTCCATCAGCATAATGAGATGCTATAGAATCACTACTTGTCTTCTCTGAGTTGTACTGCCCTCCCCGTGCCCCCCCAACATTACATCTGCTAATCGTAATGCCCCTTTTTCCCTCTTATCCCTCCCTTCCCGCCCATTTTCCCCAGTCCCTTTCCCTTTGGTAACTATTAGTCCGTTCTTGGGTTCTGTGAGTCTGCTGCTGTTTTGTTCCTTCAGTTTTTTTCTTTGTTCTTATACTCCACATATGAGTGAAATCATTTGATACTTGTCTTTTTCGGCTTGGCTTATTTCACTGAGCATAATACCCTCTAGCTCCATCCATGTTGTTGCAAATGGTAGGATTTGTTTTCTTCTTATGGCTGAATAATATTCCATTGTGTATATGTACCACCTCTTCTTTATCCATTCATCTACTGATGGACACTTAGGTTGCTTCCATTTCTTGGCTATTGTAAATAGTGCTGCAATAAACATAGGGGTGCATCTGTCCTTTTCAAATTGGGCTGCTGCTTCTTAGGGTAAATTCCTAGGAGTGGAATTCCTGGGTCAAATGGTATTTCTATTTTGAGTTTTTTGAGGAACCTCCATACTGCTTTCCACAATGGTTGAACTAATTTGCAGTCCCACCAGCAGTGTAGGAGGGTTCCCTTTTCTCCACATCCTCGCCAACATTTGTTGTTGTTTGTGTTTTGGATGTTGGCCATCCTCACTGGTGTGAGGTGATATCTCATTGTGGTTTTAATCTGCATTTCTCTGATGATTAGCGATGTGGAGCATCTTTTCATGTGCCTGTTGGCCATCTGAATTTCTTCTTTGGAGAAGTGTCTATTCATGTCCTCTGCCCATTTCTTAATTGGATTATTTGCTTTCTGTTTGTTAAGGTGCATGAGTTCTTTATATATTTTGGATGTCAACCCTTTATCAGATACGTTTTTTATGAATATATTCTCCCATACTGTAGGATGTCTTTTTGTTCTACTGATGGTGTCCTTTGCTGTACAGAAGCTTTTCAGCTTGATATAGTCCCACTTGTTCATTTTTGCTTTTGTTTCCCTTGCCCGGGGAGATATGTTCATGAAGAAGTTGCTCATGTTTATGTCCAAGAGATTTTTGCCTATGTTTTTTTCTAAGAGTTTTATGGTTTCATGACTTACATTCAGGTCTTTGATCCACCTTGAGTTTACCTTTGTGTATGGGGCTAGACAGTAGTCCAGTTTCATTCTCTTACATGTAGCTGTCCAGTTTTTCCAACACCAGCTGCTGAAGAGGCTGTCATCTCCCCATTGTATATCCAAGGCTCCTTTATCAAATATTAATTGACTGTATATGTTTGGGTTAATGTTTGGATTTTCTATTCTGTTCCACTGGTCTGTGGGTCTGTTTTTGTGCCAATACAAAATTGTCTTGATTACTGTGGCTTTGTAGTAGAGCTTGAAGTCAGGTAGTGTAATTCCCCCTGTTTTATTCCTCCTTCTCAGGATTGATTTGGCTATTTGGGTCTTTTGTGGTTCCATATGAACTTTAGAATTATTTGTTCCAGTTCATTGAAGAAAGCTGTTGTTATTTTGATAGGGATTGCATTGAATCTGTAGATTGCTTTAGGTAGTATAGCCATTTTGACAATATTTATTCTTCCTAGCCAAGAGCATGGGATGCATTTCCATTTGTTAGTGTCCTCTTTAATTTCTCTTAGGAGTGTCTTGTAGTTTTCAGAGTACAGGTCTTTCACTTCCTTCGTTAGGTTTATTCCTAGGTATTTTATTCTTTTTGATGCAATTGTGAATGGAATTGTTTTTCTGATTTCTCTTTCTGTTAGTTCATCATTAGTGTATAGGAAAGCAACAGATTTCTGTGTGTTAATTTTGTATCCTGCAACTTTGCTGAATTCAGATATTAGTTCTAGTAGTTTTGGAATGGAGTCTTTAGGGTTTTTTATGTACAGTATCATGTCATCTGCATATAGTGACAATTTGACTTCTTCTTTACCAATCTGGATGCCATGTGTGTCTTTGTTTGTCTGATTGCCGTGGCTAGGACCTCCAGTACTATGTTGAATAACAGTGGAGAGAGTGGGCATCCCTGTCTTGTTCCCAATCTTAGATGAAAAGCTTTCAGTGCCTCGCTGTTAAGTATGATGTTAGCGGTGGGTTTCTCATATATAGCCTTTATGATGTTGAGGTATTTGCCGTCTATACCCATTTTGTTGAGAGTTTTAATCAGGAATGGATGCTGAATTTTGTCAAATGCTTTTTCAGCATCTATGGAGATGATCATGTGGTTTTTGTTCTTCTTTTTGTTGATGTGGTGGATGATGTTGATGGATTTTCGAATGTTGTACCATCCTTGCATCCCTGGGATGAATCCCACTTGATCATGGTGTATGATCCTCTTGATGTATTTTTGAATTCGGTTTGCTAATATTTTGTTGAGTATTTTTGCATCTACGTTCATCAGGGATATTGGTCTGTAATTTTCTTTTTTGGTGAGGTCTTTGCCCGGTTTTGGTATTAGAGTGATGCTGGCTCCATAGAATGAGTTTGGAAGTATTCCCTCCTCTTCTATTTTTTGTAAAACTTTAAGGAGAATCGGTGTTATTTCTCTATTTGTCTGGTAGAATTCAGAGGTGAATCCATCTGGCCCGGGGGTTTTGTTCTTGGGTAGTTTTTTGATTACCAATTCGATTTCATCGCTGGTGATTGGTCTGTTTAGTTTTTCTGTTTCTTGCTTGGTCAGTCTTGGAAGGTTGTATTTTTCTAAGAAGTTGTCCATTTCTTCTATGTTTTCCAGCTTGTTAGCATATAGATTCTCATAATATTCTCTTATGATTCTTTGTATTTCTGTGGGGTCCGTCGTGATTTTTCCTTTCTCATTTCTGATTGTGTTTATGTGTGTAGATTCTCTTTTTCTCTTAATGAGTCTGGCTAGGGGTTTATCTATTTTGTTTATTTTTTCAAAGAACCAGCTCTTGGTTTTATTGATTTTTTCTATTGTTTTATTCTTCTCAATTTTATTTATTTCTTCTCTAATCTTTATTATGTCCCTCCTTCTGGTGACTTTGGGCCTCATTTGTTCTTCTTTTTCCAATTTCAGTAATTGTGTCTTTAGACTATTCATTTGGGAATGTTCTTCCTTCTTTAAATAGGCCTGGATTGCAATATACTTTCCTCTTAGAACTGCCTTTGCTGCGTCCCACAGAAGTTGTGGCTTTGTGTTGTTGTTGTCATTAGTCTCCATATATTCTTTGATTTCTGTTTTGATTTGGTCGTTAACCCATTGATTAATTAGGAGAGTGTTGTTAAGTCTCCATGTATTTGTGATCCTTTTTGATTTCTTTCTAAAATTTATTTCTAGTTTTATACCTTGGTGATCTGAGAAGTTGGTTGGTAGGATTTCAATATTTTTGAAATTACTGAGGTTCTTTTTGTGGCCTAGTATGAGGTCTATTCTGGAAAATGTTCCATGTGCACTTGAGAAGAATGTGTATCCTGTTGCTTTTGGGTGTAGAGTTCTGTAGATGTCTGTTAGGTCCATCTATTGTAGTGTGTTGTTCAGTGCCTCTGTGTCTTCACTTATTTTCTGTCTGGTTGATCTGTCCTCTGGAGTGAGTGGTGTGTTGAAGTCTCCTAAGATGAATGCATTGCTGTCTATTTCCTCCTTTAATTCTGTTAGTATTTGTCTCACATATGCTGGCGCTCCTGTGTTGGGTGCGTATATATTTATAATGGTTATATCTTCTTGTTGGACTGACCCCTTTATCATTATGTAATGTCCTTCTTTATCTTTTGCTACTTTCTTCGTTTTGAAGTCTATTTTGTCTGATACAAGTACTCCAACACCTGCTTTTTTCTCTTTGTTGTTTGCATGAAATAACTTTTTCCATCCCTTCACTTTTAGTATGTGTATATCTTTGGATTTGAGGTGAGTTTCTTGTAGGCAGCGTATAGATGGGTCTTGCTTTTTTATCCATTCTGTTACTCTGTGTCTTTTGATTGGTGCGTTCAGTCCATTTACATTTAGGGTGATTATTGATAGATATATACTTATTGCCATTGCTAGCTTTAGATTTGTGGTTACCAAGGGTTCAAGGGTTGCTTCTTTACTATCTAACAATCTAACTTAACTTTCTTGTTAAGTTATTGTAAACACAGTCTGATGTTTCTTTATTTCTCTCCCTTTTTTTTCCTCCTTCTCCATTCTTTCTATACTAGGTGTTTTATTCTTTGCCTTTAGTTAGTATTTGGATGATCTGCTTTCTTTGCTATGATTTTATTTTCTCTGGTGACATCTTTTTAGCCTTAAGTGTACTTCCATCTAGAGCAGTCCATTTAAGATATCCTGTAGTGGTGGTTTATCAGAGGCAAACTCTCTCAACTTTCGTTTGTCTGGAAATTGTTTAATCCCTCCATCATATTTAAATGATAATCGTGCTGGATACAATATTCTTGGTTCGAGGCCCTTCTGTTTCATTACGTTAAATATATCATGCCATTCTCTTCTGGCCTGTAAGGTTTCTGTTGAGAAGTCTGATGATAGTCTGATGGGTTTTCCTCTGTAGGTGATCTTTTTTCTCTCTCTAGCTGCCTTTAATACCGTGTCTTTATCTTTGATCTTTGCCTTCTTAATTATTACGTGTCTTGGTGTTGTCTTCCTTGGGTCCCTTGTGTTGAGAGATCTATGAGCTTCGGTGGACTGCGAGACTACTTCCTTCCCCAGCGAGGGAAAGTTTTCAGCAGTTATTTCTTCAAAGACACTTTCTATCCCTTTTTCTCTCTCTTCTTCCTCTGGTACTCGTATAATGCGAATATTGTTCCGTTTGGATTTTTCACACATTTCTCTTAATATTCTTTCATTCCTAGAAATCCTTTTATCTCTCTCTGCCTCAGCTGCTCTGTACTCCTGTTCTGTGTTTTCTATTCCATTAACAGTCTCTTGCATCTCATCCATTCTGCTGTTAAGCCTGTCGATCGCTTGTCTGATTTCTCCATTGTCTTTCCTCAGTTCCCTCACTTCGTCCCTCAGCTCTTGCACATTTCTCTGTAGGTCCATCAGCATGTTTATGACTTTTATTCTGAATTCTTTTTCAGGAAGACTGTGCATTTCCATCCCTTCAGACTCCCTCTCTGGGGTTGTCTGGTTGATTTTGGTCTGAACCATATTCCTCTGTCTTTTCATGGCTATAGAATTGGTCACTGATAGTTGCCACGTATGTCAGCTGGGCTCTTTAAGACTTTAAAAAGAGAAGAAACAAAAAGAGAAAAAAAAGAAGAAAGAAAGAAAAAAAACAAAAACAAAACAAAAAAAATTCCCACTGGACATAGATTCTGTGCGAATGCTCTAGGTGGCGCTATTGCCCCACTATTCCACAACTGTGGCTGCGCTGCTCCGCAGGGCCCTTTATCGCTCTGGCAGGGGTGGGAACGACTAGGAGGCTGTTGATCTCAGTGAGAAGTCTAAGTATGGCTACGCTTCCTCAGTCACCAGCTAAGGCATGTGAAACTCCCCAGGACTCGCAGCCTGCTGGGCTGAGTGTGCTGGGGTGATCTGGCTCCTCCACTGGGCTCCTGTCTCTTTAAGACCGCTGAAGAAAGCGCGTGCTTTTTTTTTTCCTTCCCAGGAGCCGGCTGCAAGCACCCTGGCGCGTTCCCCGCTCAGATCCTGCCCCTCTGTCTCTCCAATCTCCACTGCCCTGTGCAATGTGGGTCAGTGCTCCCTGCGCAGATCACCGGGGCTGGCTACTTCACGGGGTGTACTTCCACTCCCTCCCGGCTCTGAATCCTCTCCTACCGCCAATGCGCTGGGGTGGGGGAGGGCTCGGGTCCCCCCGGGTCGCGGCTCCGTACCTTACCTGCATCTTGGGGTGCCGAGTCCTCTCGGGTGTAGTTGCACGCTGTGCGCTTTCCTGTGTATTCTCGTCTCTCTTTTAGGAATAGATGTATTTGCTGTGTTTTTGTAGATATAGTGTTGGGAGGAGATTTCTTCTGCCCTGCTCACACCACCATCTTCCCCGAAGTCCAAAGGTATTTAATACCACTGAACTGTACACTTAAAATGGTTAAGATGGTAAATTTTGTTATGTGTATTTTACTACAATAAATAAATTTAAATGTCTTTTAATGACCTCACATTAGTTCTCCTTAAACCTTGCTCACATATTTGTTAAATTTACTTCTGGATAACTTATATTCTTATTATCTGAAATGGTAACTTTTTCATTAAATTTTAAAGCTCCAAAAAAAAAAAAAAAAGAAGACTTAAATGCCAAAGCCTAAACTAGGGAAAACTGTGTAGGGTTCAATAAAGCTTTACAGAGTACAAAAGGAATTCTTTTGGAAGTCACATAAAGATAAGCCATAAAGGAAAAGACTAGTCAGTGATACTAAGTCAACATTTAAAGATATTAAATTAACATTTAAAAATTCCATAAAGAATGAAAAAACAAGACCCATCCAGGAGAAGATCATTACGAAACAAACAACCAAAAAAGGATTGATATCTAACTATCAATAAGAAAAAGGTAAGAACACAATAGAAAATAGGCAAAAAAAAATAAGCAAACAAAAACAGTAAAAGCAATAAAACAAGAAGAGCCATAAAAAGGTCTTGTACAGAAAATGAAACATAAATGGCTCATAAACATAGGACCACCACTCAATCTCATTTGCATTAAGAAAACAACAGATTAAATTCACATTCAGATACATTTCACACATACCAGATGGGCAGCTGTAAATGCTTGAAAATACCAAGGGATGGTGAAAACTTAAAGCAATGGAAAATCTCATCCTGTGCTGATAGGAAGATTAATTGACCCAACGACACTGGAACTGTGGCATTACCTAGTAAAGATGAACCCATGTATATCCTCCTTATTCTAGAGTGGTAAGATAAACCTCACTGTTCACCAGATAATATAAACAAAATGAGCATGTTCTTAGTAGGGTTGTGCAGAAGAGCCACTGAGAACAACTGAAATGTGGATTAGTGGATTAATGCATTGCAATATGTCCATGCTGATAGAATACTATTTACTAGTGATTACAAATAAATCATCCCTGTGCATCAGCGTGAGCATGGATGAAGAGCACAGCTTCAGGTTGAGGGAAAAAACATGAGAGAAAGTAATACATACAGCATGATTAATTCTCAGGAAGTTTAATGCTAGCAATATTTTAGGGAAACCTATATGTCATAAAATGATAAGAAAAACAGTGATAAATATGAATTTAAGATATTTCTAAGCCACAGGGGCTCCTAAAATGATGCTGATATTTTTTTTCTTAACCTTAGTGCTAAATACATGGGGTTTTATAGTATTACTGTTTAAACTGTTGGGATTTGTTTAATGTAGCATTTTATAAAATGATTCAACATAAGAAAATAGAAGTTTCAGTGACAAAGCATTCTCATGAATAACCCATTCCTATTTCAGACATGTCTACCTTGTAATCTTATTTCTTTACATTACGCTGAAGTATTCATCACTTATTCTTTATTTGGTCTATAAAGTTTCATAGAAAAATCAAATCCTTCTTACACCTGGCAGCTTTTTAAGCACTTAAAGACAGTAGCTTTGTTTTCCATTAGGTTTCTTCTTTTCCAAAAATCAACCATCCTTAAGTCAGGTTTCCAGACACTTCACCATTTTGGCTACCTTTTCCTGGACATGCAGCCAGAACCAAGTGTAACATTCCAGTTTGTTCTGGCCAGTGAAATGTCTAATGGGACTATTAACTTTCTCATTTGGGATATTGCATTTATTGATATAACCTAAAATTGACCTAGGTTTCTGTAGCCTTGTCCACCTCACTAATTTATATTGGACTCCTTGTCATTTCAAACCTTAAATCTTTTCACATAAAGGTCTATGTACTAAGATTTTTTTTCTCATCCTGTACTTGTGAGGTTGATTTTTTTTAAAGTATATTTGAGACTTAACATTTATTCCTATTGTTTTATCTTGGAATTTGGTTGTGTTGTTCTAGCCTGGTGAGATATTTTCAGTCCTGATACTTACATCTACGCATTTATTTTTCTTCCTAGATTTGTATCATCAGGAAATCAGGTAAGCACTGATTTTGTTGATCAAACATTTTTTTTTAAAAACCACCATGTATGAGGCAATATGCTAAGGTAATGTATATTCACCCCAATAGTTAATAAAAATATTAAATTGGAGATATCCAAAAGTAAAGACTTCTTTCCTAGTAGTCCACTCATAATCTAAAACTTTTGATGTTTAATAAAAGTTGGGAGGTAGATGTATAATCCATATTTCCCTATCATTTTCCTTTAAACTCTTCTCCCTTCTCACAGTGAATTGTCAGGTTTTTGTTAGCAAGGCTTAAATCTATACCTTCAGCCTTGACTGAATTTTCATCTATAATTGACCTGTATTTTGGTACCTCAACCTCTGCAAAGCTAAACTATATGCAGGAGTTTCTTTTTGCCTAAACCTGCCCCCTTTCCCTTATTATTGTCCATATTGACTAATGGCTTAACATCCTCTTAGATATTCAGTCCTCACAAACTTGAAGTAGTTGTTTTTAATTTTAAAAAATCCTATTTTTTTATATAGAAGAACATAGGATCCTGTTATTTAAAAAAGGAAAATTAATAACATAATGCTATAAATAAAAATTAAAAAAAGAATCCATAAGTAAGCAACCCAGAAATAAACATTGTTATATTGTTGGTTATCCTTCTGGTCATTGTTGTGTTCATTAGAGAAACACAATCACTATTCGCTTACCTGAATAAGCAAGTTTTAACATAATGTGAATGTGTGTAGCTGAAGAATAGTATCTATGTAACTATCACCCATGTTAAGAAATAGATTATTGCAAGCATCCAGATAACCCTAGCCTGCTCTCCATAGAATCATCTCCTCTCACTCTCCAAACATTTCTATTCTAAGAATATTATTGTTTGTTTTTTAAAACATTTCTTTAACATGACATAATATGTACTCATCTGTGTCTGGCAAATTATTTTGTCCTTTGATATGTTTGTGAGATATAGCACATGATGTGTGGAACAGTAATTTATTCATTTTCATTATTGTGTAATGTTTCTTTGAATGAACATGCCACAAACTGTTTTTCCATTCTAGTGTTGATTAGCGTTTGGATTGTTTTCAATGTGAGATTATCATGAGTAGTTCATACACAAGTATGAACATTCTTGTGTATGTGTACATGTATTTCTCTTTGAAATATGCCTAAAAATGGGATTGTTGATAGGACATGTGTATATTCAACTTTAGTATATAACACATTTTCCAGATTGGTTTTATTAATTTAGACGCCACTGGCAGTGTATGAGACCTTTAGGTGTCCCATGTTCTCACCAACAATTAGTGTTACTAGACATACTTTAGTCACTCCAACTGGTATGTGTTGATGTGTTCTTGTGATTTTGATTTATTTTCTTGATGTGTCAATGTTGAGCATCTTTTCATTTGGAGATCATCTTTGGTGTATGCTCTGAGTCTCTATAAATATCTTCTCACAGTCAGTGGCTTACATTTTTGCTCCCTTAAACTATCCGTTTTTATTTTAATGTTTTTTCTTTTAGCAGTAGTGCCTTACCTTTTTTGGTAAGAAATTTTTGCTTAACTCAAAGTGCTGAAGATAACTCTTCCATAATCTCTTCTGGAGGTTTCATTCTTTTATCTTTCACATTTAGATCTACGATAGACCTATAATTGAATTTTGTGTATAACATGGAGAAGATTTTCTTTTATGATAAGCCTATTTAGATGACCCAGAATAATTTATTGGAGTGAGCGTTCTTTCTCCTCTTTACAGGGCCACCTTTGTCATAAACCAATTATATATATATACACACACATATACAGGTGTTATTGGACTGTCTGTTATGGTCTGTTGAACTAGGCATCATTCTGTTGGTAATGCCATGCTCTCTTAGTTATTATTTTAAAATAAGTTTTAAATTAAGTCTTGACATCAGTTAAAGTCCTTTAGCTGTGTTCCTCAAGATTGTCTTGGTAAACTTTTGCTCTTTGAATTTTTACTTCATTTTAGAATTACCCTGCCAATGTCTATAAAAACAACAATAACAAAGCAATAACAAAGCAAACTTCCTGAGTTTTGACTGTGAGAGATCTGAATAAAAAGATCAATTTGGGGAGAATAGATATCCTTTGTAATATATTTCATTCCTCCGATTATTTAAATCAGGGGCCAGCAAACTACAGCTCATAGGCTAAATATGGTCCTCTGCCTATTTTTTAAAATAAAGTTTTATGGAACATATTTGTTTACATATTGTCCATTTCTGCATTGACACTACAATGCAGAGCTCGGTAGTTGTGACAGAAACCATCTAGCCTATAAAGACTAAAATATTTATTATCTGATCCAATACAGAAATTATTTTCTGATCCCTCATTTGGGTATTGCTGATTTCTCTCCATAATGTTTCACATTTTTCTTGTGGAAATGCTTTATATATTTCCTAGAAATGTAATGTATTTGGATGCCATTATAGGTATCATTTAAATTTCATTTTCAGTTCCTTCATTTTTAGAAGAATACTATTCATTTTTACATACTGACTTTGTACCCAATTTGTATATTCATTTAGATTTTCTATGTACAAAATCCTATCAGTTTATATTTCTTCTTTGCTACTTCTCACATATTGGTGATAATGGGAATCCTTGTGTTGTTGATGATAGGGAGTTTTCAACATGTCACTATTATGTAGGGTGTTTGCTGTAGTTTTACTAAAATGACCTTTATCAAATTTAAAAAATTTTCTCCTACTCCTAGATTACAGTGCAGTTATATTATGAATGGTTGTTGGATTTTATTAATAGTCTCTCTGAATATATTGAGATTGTCTCACGATTTTACTTCTTTTCCAATTAATGTGGGAATTGATAAATTTTCAAGTGATAAACTCCACATTACTAACATAAGCACAGTTAGTTGTGATGTATTATTCTTTCGGTGTTTGTATGCAAACAGTTCATTTAGATTTTTTGTTTTTGCAGTTATGATCATGAGAGAGATTGGGCTAATTTCCCTCTTGTAAGGTTTGATATCAAGGTTATGCTACCTCAAAAAATGAATTGGAAAGTGTTTCTTCTTTTTCTACTCTCTTGAAGAATTAGTGTAAGGTTGGCATTATTGCTTCCTTAGATATTTGGTATAATTTATCCATAAAGTCCTCTAGGCATGGAGTTTTCTGAATGGAAAAAAAATAGTTGAATTAAATTATTTTATAGTTATGGGAACTTCACTCCTTTAAGATACATAAGGTAGTAGCAAACATTGCTTCTATAATAACTGGAGAAACCTGGATGAATTAAAAATAATGTATGTATTTTTATTATTAAATAAAGTTTTCTTTCATTTAAAAGATGATTCCAAAGTACCATATTCATAGATTTACTTTCTGTCATATATTTGGAGGTGTTAAGTGTTTGGAATTCCATTCTTAACATTTAAAAGTCAACTGGATTGCCCAGAAGCTTAGATGAATTTGGTTTGCTCTTAATATTTTTTTCACATGGAAGATGTAGGTAGGTCATATGAAAGCATTAGGTTTTATTACAATCAAATAATGTATTTCTTTCTTAAGTAATATATATATATATATATATATATGTATATATATATACACATACACATGCATACATACATGTATAATTGATATCTATCTCTATATCTTAAAAGTCATCAGAGAAGTGTGACTGTGTAACAGTCTAGAGGAATTAATTTCCAGAGACTGAAGAGACCTGTAAATGAGCAAAGTTTTGGCAACCATCTTCGTCTCAGGAGACTCTTACCAAGTCTAATAACAGGCTGAGGTTTTGATACAAACAGGCAGACATTACTGAGGGAAAGAGAAACCACGAGCTTTTAACAGAGGGATGGCATGGTCACTTGGAAACTGGATGAGTCCTGAAAAATAGCTATTTTCCCCCTACCGCTTTCTTGAAGGGGCTGTGCAGGAAGGAGCCTCGGCTGAAATAAAAAATTATTTCTATGTCCCAATACTTAGAAGCTAACATTCTATGAGATGGAGAGGTTTATAATGAACATGGCACAGCTCACACCTTTGTGATAGTCTAACTATAGTGGCAACCCAGCTCTCAGCCAGCGCAATCCCTAAGTAGTTCAACATTGTCAACCAGTCACCCTGCTTAACAAGGGAAAAGGCATTCCCTTTGGAGGAAAACTAACATTGGCTCCAGTCTCTCTTATTTTTTATCTTATCTCTCTTCTTATTCTTTCTGGAATACATAAAAAAGCTATGCAACACGTGAAGAAGGAAGAAAATGGGATCCATAATCAAAGAGAAATACATATCCCAGACTCTCAGATGATCTAGATGTTGGAAATAACAGACAAAGATCTTGACTATTAAAATTTGTTATGGGAAATAGAAAAATATTGACAGATTTGATAAAAAGATGGATAATTTCAATAGATAAATATAATCTACAAGAAAATTTCCAATTGGATATTATGGATCTAGAAGAAAAGAGAAACTCCCTGGAATGGCTTAGTAATAGATTGTAGACACCAGAGAAGATTAGTGTGCTAAAGACAAGTCAGTAGAAATTAAAATGAATGAATAAGATGAGTTTAAGAGACTTAAAGAGATGAAGAGATGTGGTTGTGGAAGAAATTTAAGTTGAAAATGTGTAAAATCAGAAACACATTGTTGGAAATTCCAGACTTACAACTGTCATATAAAAGAAAAATTGACATCCCTCCTAAAATTTTACATTTACTTTAATAGTTGGTAAGGCTGAAAGAAAATCTTCTATGTGATCAATAATAATAATAATGGATTTTATTCCTATTTGCAGATTTATAGAAAAGACTATTATATTTTTATTTTCTGTAGACAATTGTATGACAATATTGTATTATGAACAGGTGATCAGAGAATATATAGTCACAAAATGTTAAAAAATGTATCAGGTAATTAGTTAATAAGAACACCATGCTATGTTTCTGGATTTCGTGATGTTCATGATATTTCTCAGTCTGAAAATTTGTGGTTTGTACAG
The DNA here is from genome assembly GCA_032199065.1 of Smutsia gigantea. Classification (NCBI taxonomy): domain Eukaryota; kingdom Metazoa; phylum Chordata; class Mammalia; order Pholidota; family Manidae; genus Smutsia; species Smutsia gigantea. The sequence goes on from JAVSCE010002914.1 coordinate 81,833, forward strand.
TGTCTTTTTAACATTCTGAGTGGCTATTCACTTTTTTACCTAATTCTTGTGGCAGGGCCTAGCTGCTACAAAGAAGACATGTTTTAGACAATACTCATGTGTATGGGCAAAAAACTTGAGGACTGTATTTGTGACTAATTGTATAATAGATTATTTTAGTTTCTGTTCTGTGGAAAGTGTAAAGCATTCCAACAAAGGGTTTTAATGTAGATTATTTTTTTGCACCCATGCTGTTGATTTCTAAATGTAGTAGTCTGATCATGACGCTGAATAAATGTGTCTTTTTTTTTTTTAATGTGCTGTGTAAAGTTAGTCTACTCTGAAGCCATCTTGGTAAACTACCCCAACAGTGTGAAGTTAGAATTCTTTCAGAGTGATGCCAGGTTCCATTCAAAATTTGCCTGCTTGGGCACAGATGCCATTGCCTCCAGAAATCTTGGTGTAGTTAAACTTGAGTGATACTGTGTTGTGACCTGGAGTTTCATTAAAAGGGTCACCCAAGCAGTCAATGGAGTTTATTTGGTTATTAATATGATCGTTGACACGTCCTATGCAATATATCTAAATTGAATTATGGTACCAGATAAAACTAGGTGGGAATGAAGCTTCTGTATCATCCATTATCATGTCTAATCAATAAACAGATTTAATATCCTTTGGGGAAAAAAAATCTTCTTCTTAAAGAGGGGCCTTCAAAATTATAGAAACTTTAGGCCTCATGAAACCTGGAGTTACCCCTGCATTCTCCCTTTTGCTACATTATTCATTAGGAAGAACTGGGGGAGGGCTCTTCCAATTTGCATGCCATGATCCTTGGATCTGCAAAGTCAGCAAAACGCAAATCACACCAGACTTCTATTTTCAGTAATAGTAGTGCTGTTCTTCCTTATTCGGTAGGGTAGGAGTAGGCGAAGGAAGAGCAGAATTTGGCAGGTGAAACTACAGTGACAAAGATCACCAGGCTCTTAGGCTTAGACAGTCTCATCAGTCAACCTGGGTGCTGGCAACTATTAGCATTGTCAGCTACCGTTTTAGAGATGATGATTCAAGGGTAGCTTTCCTCCCCCACTGAAACTCCCACAGTCAAAAGAGCAAAACACCATCAGAAGGAGGGGCAGGAACTGGCCCCTTCTACGTTCAGTCTGCAGAGCACCTTGTGCTCATTTTGGCATGATGGTAAAAGAGATCCTCAACAGAGCCCTTGACTTGATGGTACAAGAGTTGGGGCAGGGCTTGTGTCCTCTGCCTTGGGAGTGGTTGTGATGCCAGGAACAGAAAAGTGACTACAATCTTGCTGATGTACTCTCACAAATGATGTCTGATTACAAAAAATAACAATAAACCCATGCCCATATTTGTTTGTACATGCATTAGCTTTGCAGGATGGGCAGAAATGAGTTGCTGGCTGAAGGTATTAGAGATGAAAGCCAGCTATTAAACTGCCTTCCCTCGGTAATAGAAGGAAGACTGTAATGGACTGTCTTTTGGGGTTGTGAGAATTATTTGAATCTGAGAGCAGAGTTGTAATTTTTTGACCTTAATGCAAATAGGATAGATGTCTAGCAAGTATCATGTGACCCCTGGTATTATTAAAAACATGAAGTACTTACGTGATTTAAAGAGAAATCACAGAGCCAGCAGAAGCTTCTAAGACTTCTAGCACTTCAGACAGGGTCATTTCTACATTCACAAACATCTATTCTATTGATGGACTTAAAATTTTTTGTGCTTCCACATTTATTCTTTTGAAATTAAAGGGCTGAAAATCTTCAGAGTTTCTATTTCTCTTAAAGGTCACAATATTGCTATTGGGAGCCTCATGATCAATATTAGTTTTATTTTTATGTGCTTCAGAAATCCTATTTTGGGGTGAAACAGGGGAAAAGCATCTCAGGTGGCCTTTTCCTAAGTCCTTTTCTCCTTACATCCCCTTCTAAATCACCCAGGGAATTAAAAATATGCCTGTTGGCCACTTAAATTAATGAAACTGCTAATGTCTGATGCAGGAATATTGCCTCTGTATGCTCTAAATACATATATGAATAGAACTGCCATGGATGCACATCTGCCCTGAATTTCAGCATAATCCATGTAAATCAAGGATTGGTTTTAAAAACCTCATTCCCAGAAATCTAACTGAAGTGTTGAAGAGAGATGGAACATGAACAAGCTGGCTTTTGGCCTGGAGATCCCTCACAAAATTGTTTGATTAAAAATAAACTCTCACCTGTTTTGTTAAAGAAGTCTACCTTTAGTGTTAAAGGGTTCCTTGTTGGTCCACCTTGGATACTTTATGATTTCCTTTAAAGCAAGACCAATGTGGAAGAGGCATTAGTTCCACTCTTTCTTGAGTTATTCCATTTCAGCCAGTTGGTTGTATTAATTAGCATTTGGGCTTGCTCTAAAACAATAGTTTCCAACTGGAGGTGATTGACAGTATCTAGAGACATCTTTGATTGAGGGATCAGTTGAGGTTTTTGCCACTGGTGTGTGGTTGAAAGAGAACAGCAATGCTGCCAAAACACCCTGCAATGCATAGGACAGCCCCCACAATGAAGAATTATCTGGCCCAAAACGTCAACAGTGACATTTGAGAAACCCTGGTCTAAAACATTGCACATAAAATGGAGAGGAGAGAGGGATTAAAGATGGCACATGAGAGGTCAGACACAGGCTTCCTCCTAAAACCACATATAATACGAAAATATAATTAATACAATTAATCCTGAAAGAGCCACTGGAAAGAGGACTGCGCCAGACTGCATACACCTGGAGAAAAGAGCAGGCCTCACAGAACAGGGTAAGGTACCAAAGCTGTGGCCCGGCAGGACCCAAGCCCTTCCCCCACCCTAACTCATTGGCAGGAGGAAGAGAAACGGAGCAAGGAGGGAGTGGAGGCCTTGGACTGCTGAATACCTAACTCTGGAGATATGCTCTGGGAGCACAAACCTACACTTCATGGTGCTTGCATGATACTCTCATGATTATGGGACTGAAAAGCTAGGACAGGCAGAATTTCTAGAGAGACTGAGATTCCAGCCACTTGTGGAAAGCAGGGATCCATATCCAGCTGCTCTGGGACTAAAGAAACGCAGGCAGTCTGAGAGACTTCCTAACAAGGAAGCCCTTAGCAAGAGGGCTGCTAAAGGGGCAAGGATTGCACAGAACTTACTGCTCAGGAGACAGGACAGGTAGACAAAATTATCCGGATGCACTCTGCCCAGCAAGTTGGGAGCTTTGCCACATAGACTCTCATATTTAAGGAGGAAAAAGAAATCTTCCTCCTTAGAAAATCTTCAGGTGCTCCACCTCCCTGGCTGGCTACACAGTTCCAAGGACCCCCTCCGTGATATGCAGCCTACTGTGCCTTTCTCCCGGCCAGCCCCACCTGGCTTGCAAACCAGCAAACCCTACCCTGGCATTAGGCCAGCCAGAGGGAAGATCAGTCTACAGCAACTACAAATGCAAAGCATAGAGGCTTATACCTGTGTGCTCTACCCACTGTTTCAGGCAGGCGAGACAGGCATAGCAGCCAGGAAGCATGAAACACCTCTTTCCTCCCCCCAGGCACCAATACCGCTCACCTGCGACCCTGACATTGCTTCAGGGGCTGAGCAGCTCCAGGGAGTAGAGCTTCTGGGCAATAGAGAGTGCCATATACAGCTATGAAACGACAAAGGAACCTGGTTCAGAGTAAACATTAATACAGCTAACGAGAAAGGTTTAAATGACATTGACCTCATGACTTTTCCTAAAAGGGAGTTCAAAATAAAAATCATTAACATGCTCATGGAGGAACGGAAAAATATTCAAGAATTCAGGAATGAATTACGGTCGGAAATCCAATCGTTGAAGAGCACAGTGGAGGGTATTAAAAGCAGATTGGATATGGTGGAGGAGATGATAAATGAAATAGAAACTAGAGAAGAGGAATACAAAGAAGCTGAGGCACAGAGAGAAAAAAGGATCTCTAAGAATGAAAGAATATTGAGAGAACTGTGTGACCAATCCAAACAGAACAATATTCACATTATAGGGGTACCAGAAGAAGAAGAAGAGAGAAAAAGGGATAGAAAATGTCTTTGAGGACGTAATTGCTGAATCTGGGGAAGGAGATAGTCTCTCAGGCCATGAAGATGCACAGATCTCCCAACATAAGGGACCCCAGGAAGACAACACCAAGACATATAGTAATTAAAATGACAAAGATCAAGGATAAAGACAGACTATTAAAAGCAGCCAGAGAAAGAAATAAGATCACATACAAAGGAAAGCCCATCAGGCTATCATCAGACTTCTCAATAGAAACCTTATAGGCCAGAAGGGAGTGGCATGATGTACTTAATGCAATAAAGCAGAAGGGCCTCGAACCAAGAATACTTTATCCGGCAAGATTATCATTTAAATTTGAAGGAGGGATTAAACAATTTCCAGATAGGTAAAAGCTGAGAGAATTTACTTCCTACAAACCATCTCTACAGTGCATTTTGGAGAGACTGCTATAGATGGAAGTGTTCCTAAGGTTTAATAGCTGTCACCAGAGGTAATAGAACCACAGTAAAGAAAGTAGAACAGCTAATTACTAAGCAAATGCAAAATTAAATTAACTATCCCAAAAGTCAATCAAGGAATAGACAAAGAGTATAGAATATGATACCTAATATATAAAGAGTGGAGGAGGGAGATAAAGGAGGAAGAAAAAAAAAGAACCTTTAGATTGTGTTTCTAATAGCACATTAAGTGAGTTAAGTTGGACACTTAGATAGTAAGGAAGTTAACCTTGAACCTTTGGTAACCACGAATCTAAAGCCTGCAATGGCAATAACTACATACCTATCGATAATCACCCTAAATGTAAATGGACTGAATGAACCAATCAAAAAACATAGAGTCACTGAATGCATTAAAAAACAAGACCCATCTATATGCTGCCTAAAAGAGACTCACTTTAAACCCAAAGACATACACAGACAAAAAGTGAAGGAATGGAAAAAGATATTTCATGCAACTAATAGAAAAAAGCAGGAGTTACACTACTTGTCTCAGACAAAATAGATTTCAAAACAAAGAAAGTCACAAGACACAAAAAAGGACATTACATAATGATAAAGGGTCAAGCCAACAAGAAGATATAACCATTATGAATATGTATGCGTCCAACACAGGAGCACGTACATATGTGAAACAAATACTAACAGAATTAAAAGGAGAAATAGAATGCAATGCATTCATTCTAGGAGACTTCAACAGTCCACTCATTCCGAAGGACAGATCAACCAGACAGAAAATAAGTAAGGAGACAGAGGCACTGAACAACACACTAGAAAAGATGGACCTAACAGGCATCTACAGAACTCTACACCCAAAAGCAGCAGAATACACATTCTTCTCAAGTGCACATGGAACATTTTCAAGAATAGATTATATACTAAGCCACAAAAAGAACCTCGGAAAATTAAAAATGATTGAAATTGAACCAACCAGTTTCTCAGACCACAAAGGTATGAAACTGGAAATAAATTATGCAAAGAAAATGAAAAATCCCACAAACACATGGAGGCTTAATAACATGCTCCTAAATAACCAGTGGATCAATGACCAAATAAAAACAGATATCAAGCAATATATGGAGACAAATGACAACAATAATTCAACACCGCAAAATCTGTGGGATGCCGCGAAGGCCGTGCTAAGAGGAAAGTATATTGCAATACAGGCCTACCTCAGGAAAGAAGAACAATCCCATATGAACAGTCTAAACTCACAATTAATGAAACCAGAAAAGAAGAACAAATGAGGCCCAAAGTCAGTAGAAAGAGGGACATAATAAAGATTAGAGCATAAATAAATAAAATCGAGAAGAATAAAACAATAGAAAGCATCAATGAAAGCAAGAGCTGGTTCTTTGAGAAAGTAAACAAAATAGATAAATCCCTAGCCAGACTTATCAAGAAAAAAAGAGTCTACTCACATAAACAGAATCAGAAATGAGAAAGGAAAAATCACTATGGACACCACAGAAATACAAAGAATTATTATAGAATACTATGAAAAATTACATGCTAACCAACTGGATAACCTAGAATAAATGGACAACTTTCTAGAAAAATACAACCTTCCAAGGCTGACCCAGAGAGAAACAGAAAATCTGAACAGACCAATTACCAGCAACAAAACTGAACTGGTAATAAAAGACCTGGTAATCAAAAACCTACCTAAGAACAAAACGCATGAACCAGATGGCTTCATCGCTGAATTTTATCAAACATTTAGTGAAGACCTAATACCTATTCTCCTTAAAGTTTTCCAAAGAGTAGAAGAAGAGGGAATATTTCCAAACTCATTCTATGAGGCCAGCGTCACTCTAATACCAAAACCAGGCAAAGACACCACAAAAAAAGAAAATTACAGACCAATATCCCTGATGAACATAGATCCAAAAATACTCAACAAAATATTAGCAAACCGAAATCAAAAATACATCAAAAGGGTCATCCATCATGATCAAGTAGGATTTATTCCAGGGATGCAGGGATGGTACAACATTCGAAAATCCATCAACATCATCCACTACATCAACAAAAAGAAGAACAAAAACCACATGATCATGTCCATAGAAGCTGAAAAAGCATATGAAAAAATTCAACATCCACTCATGATAAAAACTCTCAACAAAATGGGTATAGAGGGCAAGTACCTCAACATAATAAAGGCCATATATGACAAACCCACAGCCAACATTATACTTAACAGTGAGAGGCTGAAAGCTTTTCCTTTAAGATTGGGAACAAGACAAGGATGCCCACTCTCCTCACTTTTATTCAACATAGTTCCGGAGGTCCTAGCCATGGCAGTCAGACAACACAAAGAAATTAAAGGCATCCAGATTGGCAAGGAAGAAGTTAAACTGTCCCTATTTTCAGATGACATGATATAGTACATAAAAAACCCTAAAGAATTGACTCCAAAACTACTAGATCTAATACCTGAATTCAGAAACATTGTGGGATACAAAATTAATACACAGAAATCTGTGGCATCCTATACCCTAACAATGAACTAGCAAAGAGAGAAATCAGGAAAACAATTCCATTCACAGTTGCAACAAATAGAATAAAATACCTAGGAACAAACCTAACCAAGGAAGTGAAAGACCTATACTCTGAAAACTACAAGACACTCATGAGAGAAATTAAAGAAGATATCAATAAATGGAAACACATCCCATGCTCATGGATAGGAAGAAATAATACTGTCAAATGGCCATCCTGCCTAAAACAATCTACAGATTCAATGCAATTCCTTTCAAAATACCAACAGCATTCTTCAATGAACTAGAAAAAATCGTTCTAAAATTAATATGGAACCACAAAAGACCCCAAATAGCCAAATCAATCCAGAGAAGGAAGATTAAAGCTGGGGAGATTATGCTTTTCAACTTCAAGCTCTACTACAAAGCCACAGTAATCCAGACAATTTGGTACTGGCACAAGAGCAAACCCATAGACCAGTGGAACAGACTGGAGAGCCCTAATATAAACCCAACCATATATGATCAATTAATGTATGATAAAGGAGCCATGGACATACAATGGAGAAATGGCAGCCTGTTTCATAGCTGGTGTTGGCAAAACTGGGCAGCTATATGCAAGAAAATTAAACTGGATTATTGTTTAACCCCATACACAAAAGTAAACTCAAAATGCATCAAAGACTTGAATGTAGGTCATAAAACCATAAAATGCTTAGAAGACAACATAGGCAAAAATCTCCTGAATATGAGCATGAGCAACTTCTTCCTGAACGCATCTCCTTGAGGAAGGGAAACAAAAGCAAAAATGAACTTAGGGGACTACATCAAACTAAAAAGTTTCTGTATGGCAGAGGACACCATCAACAGAACAAAAAGGCATCCTACAGTATGGGAGAATATATTTGTAAATGACATATCCGACAAGGGGTTAACATCCAAAATATATAAAGAACTGACACACCTCAACACCCAAAAAGCAAATTAACCCGATTAAAAAATGGGCAGAGGATGTGAAGAGAGTTCTTCAAAAAAGAAATTCAGATGGCCAACAGACACGTGAAAAGATGCTTCACATCACTAATCATCAGGGAAATGCAAATTAAAACCACAATGAGATATCACCTCACACCAGTAAGGATGGCCATCTTTGAAAAGACTAAGAATAACAAATGCTGGCGAGGATTCGGAGAAAGGGGAACCCTCCTACACTGTTGGTGGGAATGTAATCTAGTTCAACCATTGTGGAAAGCAATATGGAGGTTTCTCAAAAAACTAAAAATACAAATACCATTTGACCCGGGAATCCCACTTCTTGGAATTTACCCAAAGAATACAACTTCTCAGATTCAAAAAGACATGCACCCCTACGTTTATTGCAGCATTTTTTTGCAATAGCCAAGATATGGAAGCAACCTAAGTGCCCATCAGTAGGTGAATGGATAAAGAAGAGGTGGCTCATATACACAATGGAGTACTATTCAGCCATAAGAAAGAAACAAATTCTACCGTTTGCAACAACATGGATGGAGCTGGAGAATATTATGCTCAGTGAAATAAGCCAGGCGGAGGAAGACAAGTGCCAAATGATTTCCCTCATTTGTGGAGTATAACAACATAGCAAAACTGAAGGAATAAAATAGCAGCAGACTCAGAGACTCCAAGAAGGACCTAGTGACTACCAAAAGGGAGGGGTGTGGAAGGGCAGGTGGGGAGGGTGGCAGAAGGGGACTGAGAAGTATTATGTTTATTACCCATGGTGTGGGGTATCGAGTGGAAAATAGTGTAGCACAGAGAAGGCAAATAGTGAATCTGTGGCATCTTACTACACTGATGGACAGTGACTACATTGGGGTATGGGTGGGGACTTGATAATATGGGTAAATGTAGTAACCACATTGTTTTTTTCATGTGAAACCTTCATAAGAGTGTATATCAATAATTCCTTAATAAAAAAATGGAGAGAGGAAAGTCTATTTGATGATGACATCTCGAAAAATTTTACAGACAAAAATGCTTCCTTTCCACCATGAGCTCCTAGTTTCTTGTGTCATTGTTAATTATGGCTACATCACCTGGGTTGAATAAAACAGGTTTTGATTCCTGAATCGTATATTTATTTTCACTGGGAAAGAGAAACGGGTAGGGGTGGACAGCTTCACTTTGGTGGCAGTCTTATGATGGAGAAATTTAGTTGCTGTTTCAGAGTAATCAGTCAGGATGGTGTAAAACCTGCCAGAGCTTAGGGCACGTAAATGGATCTTTCATTTCTCTAATTTTCTAGAGGTCATGATATCTGGTGAATTTGTTGTTATGCAAAAAACTTGTCTGCCATCACTAAATATTTGTTGTTTCAATTACTGCCTTATGAACTAATTCTGGGAATAGAAATCTCAAATGATAGTCAACAATTTTTTGATGGTCTATTTGAATGACTAAAGGCAAGTTTGTAGAATAGACAGGAATACCTATGGAATATATAATCAGTGTTCATGTTAGAGGGATTTTGGCTTAGTTAATTAAAGTGTTTTTCAATTAAAGATATATTATTGATTTTGAAAATTGCATAATTACACTCACCCCATTCCATGTACCACTCCAATACGTTAGACCTTGAAAAGATCTAGTTTATTTCAATTTTAGAGCCATTTTTGAGTTTCAAAACTATAATGGGACATCAGAGGAAAACTGGAAAGATAATTTTAGTGCTAGAAATTGGTCCTGTAACAAAGAGACTAAATTAATGAACATTATTATTCTAACACATTTATGGTGATATGAAGGCATCCACAGTGTGGCAGACTACCATAAAGGACAAAAAGAAGCTAATATCTGCTTCTGTAGAAGGCAGAACAAAAGAAAGTCGATGATTTGTAGGGATTATTTCCTGCAAGTTGAGATGGTGAAATCATGTAGCATGTTACTGAAGGAAAATTTTTAAGTCTCTCCAGTATTTTTAAACACAGGAACATTAACTCATGTTCATTCTTCTCATTGCAGCCTGTTTTAGTTTTGTGTGGCTGCTATCACAGATTACCATAAACAGGTTGGCTTTAGCCATAGAAATGTATCCTCTCACAGTTCTAGTGGTCAGAAGTGTGAAATCAGTATCACCGGGCCAAAATCAAGGTGTTGGTAGGGTCCTGCTCTGTCTGGAACGCTTTCTCTGGAACTCTAGGGAAGCATCCTGTCCTTGCCTCTGCTAGCCAGCTGTCTTTGGCTTGTGACCACATTACTCTAAACTTCAAGTCCAGCATCTTCAAATCTTTTTGCTGTCTTCTCACTGACTTTTCATGTGTGTGAAATCTCCCTCTGTTTCCCTTTGACAGTGATACATGCAATTGGCTTTTAGGGCCTACCTAGATAATTCAGGATAATTTCCCCATCTCAAGATTCTTAACTTAATCACATCCACAAAGACCCTTTTTCCAAATAAGGTAAACTTTACCTGTTCTGGGGATTAGGATTTAATAACCTTTTTTCAGGAGGGGGCATTATTTTAGCTTATCACAAATTGAGAGAGAGAAACTGAGTGCTTCATGGGCCCATCCAGCAACATTAGGATTTTGATTCAAAGATGATGACCTTTGGCAATGTTCTTCACCCCTCCCTGAGCCTTGATTCTGTCACTTATAAAATAAGCCTAATAATGGTACTTGGGCCAATAAGATTGCTATGAAGATTATGACTTAATACAATTAAAACACTTAGAAGAACGACTGGTATATAAGATATTCTCAGTGAGTGTCAGCCAACATTACTTGGTGCTGTTTGCATTGGTTGATATCATTAGAAGGATTAGGTGAGAAGATAATTGGGCACTTGTTTGGTGGCCTATGATATAATCCACACTTCTTTACTGTTCCTTTATTTTGTTTTGGCGTATTTAATGAAGGTGTGTCACAGAAGTCGTTAAAGTAGTGACTAAGTGTCTAAACAATGTATTTGATCTGCTTTGTGGAGTTCATTGAACTTTGTCTAAAATAGGGACAAACTAAGCTGACCTAAAATTGAGTAGGCAACTCAGAAACCAAGTATTATAAAAGTTCCCATTGCAAACAAAAGCCTTAGGCAGAGCAGAGAGGTACAGTTTGCTTAGAGAAGAAATTAGTCTATATTCTAAAAACATTTGTCACCTTTTCAACTTTTTAGGGACATCAGTAACTCAAACATTTAGATTGTAACAGAAGTCCTTCCCTGATAAGTTGAGTATCATAATTTGACTTCTAAACTACCATAACTTTCTTTTTCTAAAACCTTAGATTGTCCTTTTCTTTCCATCATTACTGTAGTATAAGCACATCTAATCGGTTAATAACAAAGCAACCTAATGTCTGCAAACCTTTCCTAGCCAAAGGTTTTACTGGGTTTTACAAACAGTGACATTCTACATTCTCACATACATTTTAGGTGTTATCATTTTGAAGAAGTTACTGTCCCTGTTGCATACACTAATCGGTAGGGTATATAATTCTTCTAGGGGCTTCATTAGGCCTGTGACAGAGGCATTGACAAGCCAACTAAATAATGATAATAATTATTAATATAATTAAATAATAACCATATTAATATAGTTTTAAAAAATGAAATTTCAAATAATGACAAGGATGCACCAATGGAAACAATACTTCTGTTTTTCTCTTTGCATTTCACCAAGAAATAATCATGCACAGCTCAAGAGCAATGGCAATCTGTAGATTTTTTGTTATTTGAGATACTATTAGGTCAAACAGCATGAAATTGCTGTTTTTGTAGGGCAAAAATGTTAAATGTGGTGATTTCACATGATATAAGGTAAACATAAACAGTCAATCCTGCTAAGGAAAAGGAGCTCAAAAAAATTTCCAGAGATATTAAATGAAAGTAGCGAGATGAAGCATTCAAGTAGATAAGGAAATTTTTGCATTTCAAGTTATTTATATTTCTCCCAATAAATATAAACTGAGTCCTGTTTCACATCTTTAATGTCAGTGATTATGGGAACATGCATTATTAAAGAAAGGAAATGAAAGAAAGAAATTCATAGTGGAGAAAACTAGGTAAACAGAAAACAATGAAAAATGCAGATTGTTACAAACTTTGTAATCATTTCTGTTTGACAATGTTTATCTCTCTAAATGTTTATCTTCTTACCCATTTTTATTTCATTTTTATGTGTCTCATAAAGCTGGGTATCACTCAATGTTCAGCTCTTTGTGTCTGAACATGGAAAGCAGATTGCCCTGGCACTTTATACACTGTAGGAGAAGAAAGTAATTTTCATTTATTGAGATATATTATTTGAATATGTTTTCCAATATAGCAAAGCACACCTACAAAATTTAATGTACATGCATATGCACATACCCTATTCTGGCATGGCATCAGGTAAAATTTTATACTTTCTGTTGGAGAAAATGCAACGAATCAAATAGATGCACACACTTCTCTTATCCCACCCGCCACCCTCTCCCTTAGTCATCAGTGATATGGGGAAAGGTACTATATTTTCCATAAAATCCTCTAAAACATCCATTCATCACTTTTTGGGCTGGGGGTTGTTCTGGAATGATAAGTAGTTGAGAAACTCTCTAATAGATTATTACCTTTGGGGAATGTTTCGTGACTCAAGGAAGAATGATTTTAGGAAGTAGGCATACAGACCTATTATTATGGGTTTCACTAAGAAATTAAGTTTTATATTCATAGGATATTTATTTTGTGGTAAATTTCATGATTTTCTCATATCAGTGAAGTTTCTCTATAAGAAATTTCACATTAAGAAACAGATTGGCTTGTCATTGATCATCTCCATGAATTCTGATCATCAGCTACTGTTCTATCAGAATTTCCAAATTCTTATGACCTAGTTGGCAGTTTCATGTCACATTGTGGTGCATTGCATTCTGGGATGGATGTAAATGAGTAAACTGAGACCACCTCATAATTTAAAAAGCAATCTCACTCTGAGTCAGCATGTACATTGTATACCACTAAAGTGAATCTAACAACAGAAATGCTATGGTTCCATAATTTATGAAAAATGTTACAGCTTTATTATCTATCCATTTTTTTGACAACATCAATCACTGCATCACAAAGTTACTGAAATGAAAGACTGGATTCAAGCTCACCAAAGATGGGAAGAAATGTCTATTTTCCATTTCTTTCTTAGTGGCTTCACAGAAAAGCATCAGAGTGAGTAACAAGGTAGATATGAAAGAATAAATCAATTAGCTGGCTAATTTATATGAGACTTTCTGTAGGCAAAGAGAATTTGAAAAATCAAAAAACCTGACTGGCACTTCCTTCAGAATTACATGGGAAATTGGGAAGTGGGTAAGGGTGGTAGTAATGAAGCAAGATTGGTCATGAGTTTATAGTTGTTGAAGCTGGCCGATGAGTACATGCGGTTCCTTCTTCTCATCCCTCTACTTTTGCATATAGTTTGAATTTTTCTATCATCAGCAATTTCTTTAAAGCCCAGGACTGAACTGTTTCCTAGCAGAAGTTTATACTCTAAAGATGGAAACAAGAATATTCATGGTGCCTATAAAATACAAGCTCTGTATTTCAGAAATATTTCCTACTTCCATAACATCTCGATATCCACATCTTTCCCGAGCCAGCTCGTAAAATTTCCCAACAAGAAAGCATCCTCAATGTCTCCAAACCCACTTCACACACATGGTCAGGGTGATTTGTCATGAGTGGAGAAAGGGAATAAAAAAAAATCACACATAAAGAAGCAAGAGGGCTACCCTTAGCTACAGACTGAAGAGAAGTGAATGAAAATTTGGGTTCAAGTCATTCTGAGTTAGCAGACCCACTCTTTTTCCTGTAGCTGTAGGAAGGTTCCAAAGGCTACAACATCAGACAGTCGTTAATTTGGAATCTCAGTGTGCTTTATGATCTTGCCCTGGTGTGGTACCTGGTGACCTTAAAAATGAGGTGAATGGCTTGAAATGATACGGGTGTGGTCTTAGAGAACTAGAACTTAATCCAGCCACTGTTGTCCCTGTCACTGTTGTATTCTTCAACCAGAAGTGAACAGCATTGCCAAGAAGCAGGCATTCCTTGCTCCCACAGTATATCCATAACATCCAGGTATTAAGATTGAATTTGTACATACTAACTTTCTGTCAGCTGAAAAGGAGAAAGAGGATGTACCCAGGTCCCTGTTCCTTGCTGTTGCTGATAGCATCTGTCAATTCAAAGCTTTAAGCAAACTTTTTCATTTTGTGTAACTATAACAACTTTGTTTATTGAGAAAAGGTTATTTATTCTTAAATAACTTATGTTCCAAAGTAAAAAAAAATACCAAGTAAATTCCTCAAAGAAATATTAATGATAAAGTGTTACAAACACAAATGTGTGTGAAAACATTGTTTTAAACTTGTTCCCTTATCAAATACCACATCTTGAATTTGATTTGGCAGTCCTGTGTTTAGTGGGGACTGTGTATTTTCTTCATTAACCCTTTCTTGACTCTTATTCCACAAAGAATTGGCTTATTTTTCCTTTATACCATATTGTGTATGCCACAATTCTATTACAGAACCTATAGGATTGAGTTGCCTTCTGTAGTTAACATATCTGTCTCCCCCTAATGGACTCTAAATTTCTTTGACACCAGGGATCCTTTATAATGACTAGTTCTTTGTAGGTTCCTATAAATGTTTGCTGTAAGTGGGTGGCTAACTGAATGTCTTAGAGTGGCTAGTCCTTTGAGTGAATTTGAGCTAATTTTACAATGTAAGCAGATGTCCTTGGCTTTTTCATATACCTTTTCTTACATTTCCCATATCCTTTCATTGGGGCTCTATATAGACAAGGAAAATCACCCACTGACTTCCAATTTCACATCCTTTTATTGAGCTAACCTTTTCATTCTTTATGTTTCTCAACCATTTCAATATTTAGCATATATTGTGATGAAGGAATCAAGTGCTACTGATTATGGAGTGAGTCCCCCCCATCCTTACTATAGTCATTCTTATAAATCCAACCCTATCTTCCATCTTTTCTTTTGTCCCTTGCCTTCCCTCCCACCCCATTGCTTGCTGACTCCTCCTAGAAGAGTCATTCTGTTATACAAGAAATCAAATAGCTTTGATAGCTCTTTCAAGACCTACATTTCTGAGGTCCCAGGGTAGTAGGGAAATAATTCTGTGTAGGATGAATAAAACAGTCTCTTAAAGGAGGTGCCAATGATACCACAAATATTGGTAGGCATTGAATTTTGTTGAGGCTTTAGCTTGACAAGCACATTGTCCGTTCAAATGTCAGTGGTTTTCCTCCTTTGTTATTGAAAATTTTTTCTATCCCATTCTGGTTCAGGAAATTTAGAATATTTATTTTCTAGGATCAGGGATATTCAGGTAGCTTTTCTTTCTGTCTCCCTAGAATCCTGGAAGCTGTTATGTGTTGAATAATTTAAAGAAAATACCTCTCTAGAGGGACCTCCAACAGGTTAGTTCAGGGTGAGTTCAGGTAAAGATTCAGGTTGATTATTATTATTCAGTCTTTAGGCAAAGTTACCCGTCCTTATATCCCTAAATATTACAGGTACTCTTTGCTGTTTTCCACTAAATGACCAAAGCTTCTTAAAATCAGGTGGACCAGATTGGTAATTCATATTAAAATCAGATTTAGCCTGCCAGGAACTTTTTTTTCCTAAGGAAGTTTTTATTAGAGGTTATCTATTGACACAGGTTAGAATAAACTTATAAGCAAAGACTGATTTACTAAAGATTACTTTACTAAAAGTAAGTACTAAAAGATTATGAAGATTGCTTTACTAAAAGATTATTTTTAGAAAAAGCCTGAGGTTCTTAAAAACATGAATATGTTAGCCAATAGCATGAAGTAATTATGGGAAGACATTTTTAGCTCCATTTTACAGATAGAAAAATCAATCCAGAGATTTGCTTCTGATCACATGAATTTGTTTGGCCCCAGAAATAGATTCTGTGTCTGATAATTGAAGTCTGCCAGAAAAAGGTATCTCTTGATGAGAAGTGAATGCCAATTTGCTAAGTGAGCTAGTATTATTAACATTTATTGGGAAGCCATAGAGATATGTGTGCTGAACAATTTGAGATCTTATATTTGAGTATCATTTAGCTCATTACTGATACAAAAATGATAAAGGGTACTGCTTTATTTTGGGAAGGCAGATATTGAGTCTTTAAAATATGATAAGAGAGAAAACAAAATACAACTAGTCAGGAATCTGTATACATCTATTTTTAAAATAATCATTCAGCTAAGTGGTTGTATCTTGATGAAAGACCACCAGTGTCCATCTAATGAATGAAGCTAGATTTTAAAAATAGATTTGAATTTCTTACCTTATATTTTGTCCTTAGTAGGCATGCCAATCTTTCTCTTCTATACCTCTTAGAAAAGCCTAAGGATTTACTTAATCAGACAAAAAAATTAGTCTTCAAAATTGAAATGGATGCAGAGCAGTAATATGTGATTTGGTATTCTGCCGTTAGCCCAGTTGGACTGTTTTATGTATGTGTTATAGATTAACTTATTTCAAACTATTATTTTAATAGCACCACAGGTTTAAAAAGATTTTGAGATTGTCTTATTAGCCCTCCCTCCCTGCCTTGAGAACAGGTCCACTGGTGACATTTTTATAGGCTCCCTTAGTAACATATCACACTGTACGATCGTCCTCATTGCAGGTATTTTATTCCCATATCAAATGTGGATATTCCATGCTACAGTTAATTGTTAGCTTCACCATCTCCACTGAGGTTGGAATAAAATATCAAGTTTATTTTCTCTGTGCATTAGTGTCTACTGATTCTTGAGAGAGAAGGTGTAGCATCTTTTGGTCTCAGTAGGAACATACTACACTATTACCTGTGAAATGGCATGAACCAGCACATATCTTAACAAATTTTGTCATGCTTTGTATTCAGGTACTCAGCATACGAGAAAGGCAATGTGTAAATAATTTTTTAAAAAGCTACAATAAACATTTATAAAGAATGACCATTTTTATTTTAAAACTTAGTATCACCTGGTGGCTTCCTCTGAGTTGTGGGATGAAACAAAAAAAGGAAAAGTTATTCCAAAGGTGATGACTGTTTCTGACCATCGTCCTTTGTTTCTTTTGGGCTATTGCACCAGCTCAAAGATTCTGGGAGAATGAAGGCACTGAGTTAAATTTTAGGAAAAGAGAGGGTGAGTTCAGTTTGTTCTTTCTGAGGGCTTTTTGTCCTGAAGGAATTCACCATGTCTAACTTTACAGAGCATTCTTTTCCTCTATCCCCATACCCTCCCCCAACCTTGGGCATCTCTAGAGGTTAATAAACTATTCTCAAAACTAAATAACATTCAGTGAGCCTCACAGCTCACTGTGAGGAGAGATCTGGGCAGCTGGGGGTGGGTCTTGGCCATCAGTTTAGATCTACACCAGGTCAACAGCAAATGAAGGCTGTTGTCTCCTAACAGCTGTTTAGTGGCCTCTGGGAAATAAGGTGGTGGCTTCCATCCAGTTTCTGGACAGCTGCCTTCCTCACAAAAAGCATTGCCACAATTGGCATTAATTGGCCCTCTCTGGCAGCCTCTGCAGGTAATTCACTGAAACTCCTCTTTTCTCCCTTCCTCTTTCTTCTCTCCACCCGCCTCATCTTCCTTCTCCTCTTCATTTCTGCTTTTCCCCTCCGCCTGCCTTTTTTTTCCCTTTTCCTTTCCTTCTCTGTCTCACCAGTAGGTGGCCTGGAAAAAAGTAGGGTAGCTGCAGTTCCTGAGAGAAGAATGCATTGACACTTCAGACTGTGCTCTCTGCCAAGGCTTGCAAAGGGGCCTCGGACGCCTGTTGGGCTAGAATCTCATACCTCTCACAGCATCCGCCTTCTCTGCCCCAGCCCTAAGTTGCTGTGCTCAAGGTGTGTCAGAGTTCTTTCTGGCATTGTCTACTTTATCCATTGAGCTTTTCCTTTCATCACAAGGCAGGCAACGCGGCTGTGTTTATAGAA
The DNA here is from genome assembly GCA_032199065.1 of Smutsia gigantea. Taxonomy (NCBI): domain Eukaryota; kingdom Metazoa; phylum Chordata; class Mammalia; order Pholidota; family Manidae; genus Smutsia; species Smutsia gigantea. The sequence continues at coordinate 99,842 of JAVSCE010002914.1, forward strand.
TAGATGGACCCACAGGGAATTTTTAGTGATTCAGTAGTGGTGGTTGTAAAACCTTCATTATAACTCACTCACAGGCATGACCACGAGCTACTAGAGGTGGAAGGTTGTACTATTTTTGATCCCCTTCTCTGATTAGAGCTGCACTATTCTGGAAGGATATTTATGTATGGCAATCATATTCCCCAACCCAAGTCAACACACTTATCCTGACCAGACTTTTTTGGACTTATATGTATTGAAGTTCTTAATAAAGTAAAAATTCAATTCCATATTTTATTGTACTTAACTAACCACTTGAATTAGAAGGAATAAAATTCTATGGAATAAGACTACTTGAAAGTCCACAGCATAAATTATTACACACACAGAATTTGATGGGTGCTCTGGCTTCTTCAGATGACAGTAAGAAAATGGGAGTGGCAGCTTCCATCCTTGAAATTTCCAACTCTGCTTTCAGGTTATCCAACTTCATCTTCTCAGTCTCAATTTAAAGTCGAAAAAGGGACTACAAGAAGACTTACTACTCTTATGCTTATGTGAACAACCAGAAGGAGGCAATGATAGGACATGACACTCTCTTACTATGAAAAAAAACAAAAGCAAAAACTCAAACAATTTCACAGTGGTTTTGCACTTATTAAAAAGCCCAAAGCATTTTGCCCTAGGCTGCTTTTCTTTGGAATTTAAAACCTGTGTACAACATTGTTTGGGAAAATTCAACAACATGCCACACAGTGGTTTGCATTTAACTCATTACAGTGGAGATTGCTAAGAACACTTACATGACCAAGAAGATATCCAAGCCTTTCAAATGACCATATGAAGTCTAAACTGGGAGCTGGAATTGAGGCAGTATTAAACATGTGAAATCCAAGATAGCTTTTGCAATTTAAAAGGTAAAATTACTTAGTGCAACTACTTTGGGCAAGGGTTTTGATTCTCAGGATAATGACCGGGACCCAGAAAACAGTCACGTAGGGGAAAAAAAAATTGAGTTTCAGAACTGGGGGAAAAAATCCCTGCACGAGCTCTGACTCTGTAATCTTGATGATCTACTTTCTCACATCTATACATATGATGGGATAAATCATACTCTGCTACCTTAGAGGTTATTTTTGTTACTTAATGGGTATAAAATTACTTGGAGATCGAAGTGAATTAATAATTAGAACAAACAACTGTGAAGCATGTGTAAAAAAAAGAAATAGCTTTGGGGAAATATAATTTCTAGTATGGACAGATTGTCTAGAAGGTAAAAGAATGGCTCTCAGTTTTGTGATTCACTTATTCATTCATTTAGAGAAAAATGATGGAACATGTCTGAGAAATGACACAATCAGGTTGGCTATGTGCCTGTTCTATTAAAAAAAAAAACCCTCAAATACTTCTGACTTCCAAAAAGAAGTATAAAAGAAAAGGAAGTAAAAAGAAAAAAGCCAGACTGATTTATAGCCATGTATAATGTGGATGTGCCTTGAGCTTTGCCTTTAAAAAGACAGCATTTTTCTGATTTTCTATCAACCCCCCTTCTTAGCTTCCAATTTCCAATCATACTTCTCTCCTTGAAAGCAAATAACAAGTGAGGAAGAATTGGTTTATAGCTGCTGAAATCTCTACCTTAAAGGAACACTAGTTTAATTCAAACAGGGTGAAATGAATGACTGAGAAGGTAAAAGATTATAAGACTTGGGCAGTGACTGGTCCTTTCCTGAGTCCGTACCTTCTGTCACTGATGGCTGGGACTTTGTCTGGCCTCAGAGCCTTCCCATCTCCACTAGCTAAAATATTATGTTGTCACCTCCCTCACGTTATCCTTTGTTTTCTTCCTTAAGAACATTGGGAAGCTGGAGAAAATGAATGGAGTAAATGTATATTATGTATATGAATAATATTCATTTGCCAGCAGTGTATACTAGTCACTGGAAAGATATTTTTCTATGTGGTTATATTCATTCTTCTAAGCTCTGAAATCTTCTCTAAAACATTTAGTCCATGGGAGGCAAATCCAAAACTCATTATGGACTAAACTGATGAGAAAAAGCAAGAATTGGATTTTAAAGAAAATAAAGAATGGTGAGGGTTTCATCAATGGGGTGGGCCACACCAAAGTCCACCAGGCTATTCAATTCTGGGGCACCCCAGTCATCTCATTTTGTGTGGGAATGGTGCCCCCTAGTGTGGAACACTGCAGGCCCATTCATCCATTCAGTATGTCCTCCTTGAACTAAACTATGTGCCAGGCATGGTTTAACTGCTGAGATATAGCAATGGACAAAGCAGACAGGAATCCCTGGTCTCATGGAACCTAAAGACACTCTCATTAGATTTTTTTTAAGGTATGAGCACCATGCCAAACAAAATACATATACATGCAGAATTTGGCCCATGGGTCCACCAATTAATGACTTCTGCTCTACACTTTTATATTATTTCTATGATCTTACAGGGTTTAGTCACAGGAAGAAAACACAGAAATGTACTGATCACAGATTTGTACCCATTACTTAGCTCATGCTTAATGAGAGCTTTATGTACATAGAAAAGTCAGTTCATTAATTTTCAATTAAAATTCTATATTCATACCCAGTGTCTGTACTGGCCATTTCTTCTTCCAAGAAAACATAATTCCTGGAGGTGATCTGTTAGGTAAGTGAGAAAGGAAAACTAGAATGAGGTGGGGGTCATGGTGTTCTGCCAAAGCATTGTCTGCTGAAATACCTGTCAGTTCTGGAGACCAATAGGAGAGAGGAGCCATTGAGTCACATTCAGTGTAGCTCGTGAACCAACTCAAAATCTGCTCCTAACCACCTACAAATTTAATTAAAAGTTTTTTTCAAGGAAAAAAGGAAAATTCCCTGAAGTGTCAAGTCTGTTAGGGGTTATGTTAACAGAAGCAGGGGAACTGCAGAATATAAAGAGCTCTCTTGTAAAGAATTTATTTCTTAGCCTATGGCATCTAAAGGCCATTGGGTGGGAAGTTTTTATTTAATCTGCAGATAGGCAAAATGGAGCTAAAAGATCTGGTCAGCTAGCTACTTTCCTGTCTGGAAGATTTTAATTTTCTTTTTTTTTATTGGAAACTTCGATAAACTGAAAAGAAATCTTGAATTTATTTCTGCCATAATGTTTAGGGAAGTGCTGTGATGATACCCAAAGAGTTTAAAAGGTTTTCACCTCATAACTCTGAATTTTCTTAAATAAGATCATGATTCAAAAATATTTAAAGCACCTAGGTTCACAAATATGACAAGAGAAAGTCACAGTATGAAAGTATGAAGACTGAATGTAAGCATTTACATCTTCCAAGAAATAAGGCAGAGACCATCTATGATTCCTCTTGCTCTTTTCTACCTGCCTTCCAGGATCCTTTCTTTCCAAAACCTCTCATAAATGAACAACAACAACAATAATAGTAATAATTAGAGGAGAGAGTGTTTCCCTATCAATCTACATTATATTAAATTACTTTTCCCAAAGTTTGGAAGCATTTCCTGAAAACTGTCAAAGGTACTAATTTTTTTCTCTCTCTCTCTTTAAATCACAAAGCAAAATTCCACTGTCCCTCGGCCCCCCCCACCCTTTCTAAAAAAAAAAAAACTCGGGTTTTGCTTTCCTATTCACTGCAGTCCTGGCCAAAGTAAAGCCCTCTTTCTCAATGACGTCAAGATCTTTACCAAGATTAGGCTTTCATTTCTCTATTGCAGCAATTAGCCAGGGAATGTATAAAAGGCTTCAGGGACACTCACTGGGCTGCAGAGAGAGGCACTTTGCACCACAAGACCGAGAGCAGCAAGAAAAAGCCAGAGGGAGTGAGGGGAAGAGAGGAGGCAGTCGCTCCTGGTGAAGGGAGTGAGACAGGCTGGGAGAAAAGCAGAAAGTGTGTGTAAAAGGGAGTAAAGAAGGGAAAAAAACTACCCTTAAAACACAGTTTTAAAACTCTGGCAATTCAAGAAAGAAACAGGCTATGTTTCTGAACGTAGAGACAATGAAAAGCTAAAGAATATTTTGCAAACTCTGCCACAGTCTCATAGGTACTTGGAAATGAAAGTAGAACAGCTTGCCTTTAACCGACTCTGAGAGGGGTAACTGGATTGGGGACGGTGCGCCAGTTTTTTTTTTTTAAACATCTTAAATCCTGAAAAAAAAAAAAAGCTGCAGCTCCGAATTGAATGAATTGATGGGCATACTCCAACTGCTGGGCTGGAGAAACTGGACTTGGTCTTGCCATTTCTGCTTCTTTGAAAAAGGAGACAACTTGGGCTTCCTTTTAATTTAGTTTTTCTCCTTCTCCCCCCACCCCAGCCTTCCCCCTTATCTCCTCCACCCCCTCTATCACCACCCCCCTTTTAAATAAGAGGGTGAAGGGAAACGAGAGCGCACAAGGGAACTGGCTCAGGAGGCAGAGAAGATGGGCATCCTCAGCGTAGACTTGCTGATCACACTGCAAATTCTGCCAGTTTTTTTCTCCAACTGCCTCTTCCTGGCACTCTATGACTCGGTCATTCTCCTCAAGCACGTGGTGCTGCTGCTGAGCCGCTCCAAGTCCACTCGCGGGGAGTGGAGGCGCATGCTGACCTCAGAGGGAATGCGCTGCATCTGGAAGAGCTTCCTCCTGGATGCCTACAAACAGGTGAGCTGCGCCCAGCGGGGCTTCTGCAGGCGGTGGGGCGAGGACTGGTGGTGTGGGACCCGAGGCCATGTGACCCTGGGGAACCCTAACTGGGGGCCTCCTGTCACGCTCAAGGGAGCACCTACCTTGCCTTCACACCTGTCCAAGAGTTGTATTTGGGGGCGAACAGGCATTAAGTTATAATGACTCTGTGTGACCCAGTAAGGAGCCTTTCTAATAAGGTTAATGTCTTGCTGCGATTTTGGAGAAGAGGATATTTGTACAGGTAGAGTAACTTGGGAAAAACTCAGGAAATGTTGGGAGGAGGGGGACACGGCTGTGTTTCATCTGCTCTTGTCCCAAGTGGCGATTTTGATGTCTTTCTTGATGAGGGGCTATGTGAGGCGTGTTAGGAAGGACAGTTCAGGGGTCTCTGAAAAGCATGGGAGGAAAGAATATGCTGCTCCAAACTCTCAGGCATTGACCAGACTTAAATGGTCCCAGCAGGTGTGATTCGGCATAATGGGCTTCTCGTTTCTGATAGAGGAAAGAGTTAATGAAAGCCAGCTTGTGTGCAGTGTCATCCTCTATATTGATTTTTTATTTGAAACCTTTTGAAGTGGTTATCAGGGACTGAGTCGTTACTAGACAGCAGTTTGCCAAAGAAACATCTGAGAACTCGCTGTCAGAAATCCAGACTTTGTAAGGGAAATCACACTTGTTTTGTTTCTCAAAAGTAAAATAAGTTGTCTTAGGAAAAACAGGTAGGTCTGTGGCTCAGTACATTCTTCAAGCCGTTATGACAGATGCCTTGAGCACTGGAGCAGTGGCCTCATATACCTAAGATGCCCTGTCCCAAGGGCTGCTCTCTCAAAACTAGAGCTGATGACTTTTTTTTTCTAAGTGAGGAATGCTGGCATTCCAGCCTTTTGGCAACTTGGAAATATTGGTAGAACATCCTCAATTCAGATCTTAAAAGGCAGAGAGGAACACTTTGGCACTCGTCCTCTGTCAGGTTGTCTCTTCCTTCTTCACCCCTCGAATATTTCTGTGCTTAAGAAGAATTGGTTCATTTGGCAAAAGTTGCTACCAAATTAGACAATCTTGGTTTTCCCTACCAGTATGGGGGGACTGTGTCCAAGATGCCAGGGAAAGGAATTTGAGAGGAATGTGGAAGCCAATGAAGTAATACATCAGAAACAGATTGGAAATTCAGAATGAAAGAGAAGGGAGGGATTAAGTCCTCCATAAATAAAGACTAGAAAAATAAACCTACGTACCAAGGAAGGAAAAGAAGTAACTTCTAGTCACAAAGAATTCAGAGCAGGGTTGTTCCACTGGAAAAAATCAAACAAGTGTTCAAGAAGAAAATATCTATTGGGAAGTAGGAAAGTCTTAGGAAAATATGTATCTTTGTTATTGAGAATAACCTGCAGAAGGTTTGTATTCATTGTCCTAAAGACAGGAGATGAGTAAAGGCTCTTGTTAGGAAGTGGAAATTCCTTTATAATAATAATCTGGAACGATGCTCAAAGTTCTAACAATGAAAACTCATGTATTTTGTGTATGTGAGGTGAATGGGAGAGGTGGAGAGGAGATACTGAGACGACCATTTCATTTCCACCAATGTTGTGAAGGTTTTCTATTTTGTTTTGGGGGTAGAGAATTTGGAGAAGGGTGGGGAGCACACCAGTATGTCAGGCATATTATTAATTAGGAGTCCCCTCATTTACATCTGCCTTTTGTGGGTAGGTGTGTTTTGTAGGAAATAACATGGCACACTTTTTTTAAAGACAATTGACTTTTGCCTATAAAAGAAAGTCACCGCTTGGGAGGGAGACTTTTACTTATATACATATATGCTTATATAAATATCTCTCACATATACTATGAAGGCTGTGATGTTACCCACAAATAGTGAGTTTGTTTCTCTTATTGAGCAGTTTGTTGACATAAAAAGTAAAAAGCAAATGCCTCTTTAGTAAACTTTATTATTTATATTTTCACTAGTGTATAGTATACCATTGTGATGTTATGTTATTATTCCAGGAAGTTGAGAAGGATGAGTGATTTGTTTGTTTGCATATGGCATGTCTCTTCCTCTCCTGTATTGCTTCTGAGTACCGATCTGTGGTGACCAAGTTCACAACTGATGTTGTTTTATTTGCTTTTAATGATTTATATAATAGCTACCAAGAGAAGAAGCAACCCAAGAACCCATATATCCAGATACAAGACTGGACTGGGTGTATAATGAATGGAAGCACTGTGAACACAGTTTGCACTGAATGCAGGTCTGCTTCTGTCTCCTAGTATGACAAGGGCAGTGGTGGCTGTGCTGACATTCGAGGGCCACTCAGAATCTCTGAAGAAGGTTGAATCACTTCTTTACAGGCTCTTGTCATCTGTGCTGCTGTCTTTGGGTGCACCATTCCTAGAGACACACTGGGAGAGGTTCTGTCTGAGCTGGCATCACAGTATTTCACAGTCCTGCCTTGTATTATTTTGAGGCTGCCACCCTCAAAAACAGATTTTTCCAGGAGGAGGGGTGTGTGCCCATATGATACAATTCTGCGTGCCATTTCTAATTCTCTTTGCTGTTGAATGATAGATAGTTGGGGAGATATTTAGAGAAAGTGCAGTAAAAGTGTTTGGCTCCTGCAAGAGGTAACAAAGAAATTAAAACAGAACAGAATAAAACAAAAAGCCCTTCTTCATTGAAATGTTGAATGGAATTTTAAATTAACTTGATAGGAAAGCTTGTGGATAATTTGCATTTGGTTAGAGGGAGTTCCATGCATAGTTTTGATGAAAAAGAACGTCTACACGGACTTGTGGAAAGACTGAGGTGAATAACAGATATTTGTGATTTTAAGTTTCCCTCGTAAGTGTCATTGCATCTAACACTGCATCCTTGTACTGGTGCTCCAAGGCTCAAAAAGGCAACCAATAAGCAAACTGCCCTGTCTGGGGGGCCTGGCTCCTACCTAAATGAAGTGTAAAAGTAAACACACACTATAGATGCTGACAAGCAGTTTAGCTTCTACACGCTTAATATTGCAGTGGCACAGAAAACATATTCATTTGAACATATAATTTTGGTTTGAAAAGAGTCTCTTTAACATTCTCTTCCTCCTCTTCATTCACCTCAAGCCTTTTGACACTAGTTTCTACAATGAAACATGGCTCTTTTCAGAGAGAAACATTCCCAAAAGAACACAAAAAAGGCCAAGCCCCAGCTTGTCCATCACTTGGATAAAATGCTGGGAAGGATAGAGCTTAGAGCTGTACTTTCAAGGTACGAATCAAAAAGAGAATGGCCAAAGGGGAATTGAAATCAGAAGAAAGGATAGGTAGCTCATTCTTTAAGTCTGATTTATTTGTGCAGTTTGGATGTAATTGATTAAACCGTTGCTTAATAATTGGCCACATTTGTGGGGACATTGATAGAGCCTGGTCTTTACTTCCAAGAATTTTGAAATTTCCTGATAGTTAATAAAGCCACTCCAGGGCTTTTGATAACAAGAAGGACGTGTAAAAATTGTTCTGCCACTCACCCCCATTTTTATCATTTGCTTTACTTTCTATCATGAAATTAGGGGATATTTTGTCCAGAAGCCTTTCTCAGGCTGTGGAAAAGAAAAAACAAAAAACAAGGTTAGTAGTATATGTTCTATTTCCAGTTTCTACTTGATGAACAGTTCTTTCTTCTTTTTCCCCACTCTGCATTTCCCAGTCCCCATGCTAAAACATGGTTATCCTTTTCCCCATGCATAGAACACCTTCAGCAAAAGTTATCCCATCATCAAGGGAATCAAGTTTATATAAATGCCACATATTCACATTCTCTTTCATATTTGCAAATATAGCTATCACAATATTTTAGCTCGGCCCAGAGATGTTTTGTGTTGTAAAAATGCAAACCCTTTGTTCACCTCCCATGTTGGTGTTGCGTTGATGTTGATTACAAAAGCAGAAGAAAGAATGACTGTATGAGAGCCAATCAAAGAGATAAAAGTCAGTGATGACGATTCTGTATTTTACGTGTGTCCTGTCTGATCCTTGCAAAATAAAGAGACCCTTTGGGAACATCGGAACTTCAAGACCAATTAGTGGAAAGGATGCCTCTTGTGTTTGAGCATTAAATACTGGGCAGGGTTCTCTTCAGAGCAGCTCATGCTGGCAAGGAAAGAGGTACCGACCTAATTACTCTTCCGCAAGAGTAAAAAATGCCTTTTGAATGCCTCTTTGGCAAATATGTCTCATTAAGGCCAAAAACCAAACACAAACCCTCTAAGAAGGAGAAATTAAGTTGATAGGTAACTTGTGGCCAGGAGATTTTCTGTGCCACTGTGGGAAATTAAAACAAAGTTTGGGAGTACCGGGGGATAACTTGTTTTCGTTGAGCTGCTTTCCTGCAGCCTCACTGTTATTATGAGACCAAGTTCTTCACCATTTTGGCTCTCTTTCAAGGAATGCTTTGCTCCTGGGGAAAGCAAAGAATCTTCCATCATTGAAGACAATGGTGATTTTTCCCATTCTGTCTCAGCAGGGTGCATAACCAAGCAAATCAGGGAATTCTCCATTTGCAACTCTGGTCATAATAGGAATTTAATTTTCCTGGTGATCAAATGGGAAGATGAGAAATGAACAATGATGTCTGTTTAAAAGATTTTTTTTTAGTTTAAAGAAAACTTAATTTTTAAAATTTCTAAAGTTTTTTTCTTTATTGTTTCTACATTGTTCTCCATCAGCAGGTTTCAGCAAAGATGACAAATTTTGTGATTAGTATATGATGCTTATAAAAGCAGACTACTGGTCTACTCCCATTTGGTCTTACAAATCATGGGGGAGGGGGTGTTTCATAGTTTTATTAAGAGCATTGATTGAACCTGTACATTTTCTCTTGCCTGGTCACCCTCATGAACAGGAGGATATCTGCTTATGACATTTTAGTGTGCAATAGGGTCCCGGGGCTGCTCAACAAAGTAGAGGATTGGCTACTTTGATTTTATGCACTGACCAGCTGAGATGATGAAGAACAGATCAACAGCATTTGGCATTGTTTATGGCAGAACTCTACAGGAGGGGTCTAGGATCCACATTTCTAAATTACCTACCTCAGTGAGCATATCCATCACCCTAATATGATTAGTTCATTGCAGATCAAGGTTGTTATTAAGTGTAAAATTCTTCACTGACCCCATACCGATGAGTATAACTGTCATTCACTCAATAATTCATTCAAAATGCCAAAGCCCACGTATAAAGATAATTGTGTATGTGGTAGCTTTTCTAATTTTTAATTTTACAGTGAAGATGTTGTACTTGTTCCAAATTTTCTAAGGTAAACTAGTCTGTCTTTTGGAAAGAGCTGTGTGGCCAAACTATATACACTATCACTAAGAAGAGAAAGATCCTTTAACTTTCCAAGAAAATTAACCCTAGGTAACAAGAGAGTCCCCGTGACCAAAGCATCGAATTAGATTATTCAGTTGAATAATCAGGAATAATGCAAGGATCAGCAGTTCCGCCTGGGTGAGAGTCAGGGGCATCGGAGACCTACTGAACGAGACCACACAATTGTCTGTAGGTCTTAAAAATGACTCAGAAAAGTGGATGGATATTTTCATTGCCCTAGAACCTGCAAGTCTGTAGTCCAGCAATGGTTTTTCTCCTGTGTATGGGTCACTCACTTAACAAGAAGTAGCTACAACTGGTGGATTTTGACTCATCTGAATTCATTCAGATCTTTATATCACACTATGTTGAGGAATATAGCTATAGCACAGTGACACTGTTAAAAGCAGCCCTCCTAGAATTGTTCTTGTTGTGTTAAGTGGGAAAGATCTAACAAGAAGGTGATAGGAGTGCCAAACCACCGCCTAAACCTACAAAGAAGTACAAAAAGAACACATAGATTAAATTTTTATCATATGCATACCTTTAAATTTTAAGTATATTTTAATGCTTCAGAGACAAGTGTAACTGCTATAAAATAATCTGGCTAAAAGTGGATTATTAGGTTTCTCCATCTAGTATCACTCACAAATTAACGAAGAAAATTAATATAAATAAAATAACTTCTACCCTGATGGTAGCTGAAGACAAATGTACTATTTAAATCACACCAACAGCTTCCTTTTCTAAGAAGAAGATCAACATTCTAAGATTTCTTTTAGAAAACTGATAGTACTGGTTTAAAGCCTGCCCTGCTAGGATTTTTCAGAAGGAAAAGAAAAGACTTCTTTAATTATTTTTCTAAAGTTAAAATGAAATATGCATTAACATTAGAAGCTTCTGAATAAAAGCCCTTGGGTGTTTCATATCAGTTTGGATTGTTGAGTCTTTATTCACTTCTAAGTGACTTCAGTTAACAGCGGTGGTTTAAGTGGCTGTATTTATATGAGGGACTCAGTTCACTTGGAAGTGTTTTGTAATATTAAGGATGATGTATAAAAGTCAATTGTACTGTCGTAAGTTGCCCCTAATGTTATTGGCTTTGATTAAACCATTCTAGGGGAAGATTCAGTTGTGTTAATTCAAAGCAAAGTAATTGGTTCTTTTATGTTGCCTGCTTTTATTATCAATTTACAGATCCAAAGGTCAGCAAATTTTCTTTCAGTCTGTGTTCAACTATTCAAACCCCATGCAAGGGAAGCATATAACACAATTTGCTTCTGCACCTCTTCTACCTAAGTATTTTGTAATTCAGAGGAGTTTGTTAGTAAAATGCATGGTAGAAAAGTAAATGGTTTGTGACTTCCTAGATAAAAAGTTTGAAGCAAACAGAACAACACATGACAAATGAGAAATTAAAGGTAGAATTCTGGAATAATTGTATATTTTTGTTCATTTGTTTGTTTGATAGACATGGTGAGGTTCTATGCATAAGAACCCCAAAGTAAGCCATAGCTGTGGAAACCTCCAAGAAGGATGTTATACTAAGGAGAGCTCAAATCACTTCTAAGGATAAGCTTTTTAAACATAGAGTTGCACAGGAAAGATAGTGTTCTGTTTCTCATGTTGCTAATAATGGCAGTCTATACCCACACAGTGATTTGCAGTATACAAAGAGATCTTTTCCTCCTGTTAGCCTCCAAAAATGTATGAGGAATACAGGCATTATTATTACCATTTTACAGATAGTTAAGGTTGAAGTACTGAAGAGGGTAAATGGGAGTAGCCCTTCTTTTAAGTGGTGGACCCAGGTTTTCTAGCTCTGACCAGGAATAGAGCCTATGGGTATCATTGTTCATTGGTTGAAATTCAATGACTTAGCATCATGCTAAGAAAATAAGGGTCTTTCCTTCATATTTGGAATTCAGAAGTGGGAATTCAGAAAGAGGTACCTGCGCCCCACAACTCTGATCATTTGTCTTAAAGTAGCCCATCCACTTTTAACTTTGAAAATGAAGCCAGTTGATTATTTGTTACATGATGTGTGCTAAGCACTTGACAGCATAGCAAGGATAGCAAAGAGTATCAGCCTCAATGCAGTCAGGAAGGGTTACCTGCTGTGCCTGTAATGATGAAAATAATTACCTTCAGTGACTGTACAGAACAGAAAGGACCTTGTTCTTTTTAGGACCATTCTTTATGTTATGTACCATCATGCCTCTTCATGCAGTATATGTTTACCACACGCACTGAAGGAAATACCACATTTTATTAGAGCTAATTCTTTTTAGATAGAGTGAACTGAAGAGACCGTGTGTTTAATGTGGTGTTTTTCCCTCTTTTTTTTCACCACCAGGTGAAACTGGGTGAAGATGCCCCCAATTCCAGTGTGGTGTGTGTATCCAGTCGTGAAGGGGGTGACAACAGTGGCAGTGGTGCCCAGAAGAAAACTGATGGAGCCGAGTGCCACCTTCTTGACTTTGCCCGCCCAGAGCGCCCACTGGTGGTCAACTTTGGCTCAGCCACTTGACCTCCTTTTACCAGCCAGCTGTCAGCCTTCCGGAAACTGGTGGAAGAGTTCTCATCAGTGGCTGACTTTCTCTTGGTCTACATTGATGAGGCTCATCCTTCAGATGGCTGGGCGGTGCCTTCTTTGTCTTTTGAGGTAAAGAAGCACCGGAACCAGGAAGACCGATGTGCCGCAGCCCAGCAGCTCCTGGAGCGTTTCTCCTTGCCGCCCCAGTGCCGAGTTGTGGCTGATCGCATGGACAATAATGCCAATATAGCTTACGGGGTAGCCTTTGAACGTGTGTGTATTGTGCAGAGACAGAAAATTGCTTATCTTGGAGGAAAGGGCCCCTTCTGCTACAACCTTCAAGAAGTCCGGTGTTGGCTGGAGAAGAATTTCAGCAAGAGATGAAATCTAAATTAGCTTGTTAAAGGTATGATTGTAAAAGAGCTTTTTTTTTTTTAAGTTATGTAAAGGAAAAAAAAACTACAACCCGAATCCACTATTTCAACTGAGTCCTATTGTCTGACTGAAAGACGGGACTTTACATGTCAGAAGAACATAAACGTCTAACATCTCAATACTTCTTTCACAATTCAAAGGCACTTGGCTAAATTGCAGCCCCATCGCTTTTCTTTGTGGTGAGAAGTGGTGAATGGAAAGATCCCAACATGGAGTGGAAGAAACCCTGTTTCAGTCTGTTTCAGCAGTCTGCTTTGAAGAAAGAAGTGATACAGCTGTTGCATGCTTTGGGACCTGAAGAAAAGACTTAGCACAATAATTACTATGTTAGGGAAGTTGTATCCTTGCTAGTATAAAGGGCATTGCCTAGCCTTTATTCAGCATGGATAGAGCCCAACTGGAAAATTCCCAAATATTTACTTAACAATGAACCCTTGAACCCAGGCCATGTGTTTGGGACCTTGGTGTTGAACGAATGGGAGAAGTTTCTGATGTTCTGGTTTCTAGCCATGTAGTGCTCTATGCCAGTCTAATTATCGCAAAGCTCACTTGGGTATTTTGCAGATATCAAGAAAGAATCCTACCTGGAGTGTTAGAATGAATGTAAAATCTGAGGGTTACTTTCTAGACAGATGGGAAAAATGCCACAAGAGAAGGTGACAGAAAGATTACGAGACTTCATAGAGTTTCACCTTGAAGCTATAGAGTGGGACTAATTTGTTAGCCACAGAAACATGGAAACATACACAAGGCCAGAAAAAGAAGCAGTTCAACTAGAAGTGGCATAGAGGATATACATATGAAATCAGTGTATTTATTGTATACTCCTAGACTGAGGGAGACAGGGCGATTGAAAGGGAAAAGAAAAACACCCTTCAATATTTGTATTTTTGAGGATCTTTTTTGTGGAAACAATTACTTTTTGAAACATGTTTGTGGTATGTATATTTTTAATGGGTGAATTATACCCCATGTTACTGATGAAACAAAACCAGTAGGTCCAGTGGTCCTGACCTGTCCCTCTCCATTCCTATAGTTATGATGTGGCTCCACTCATTCCTGGTCTCCGTAGCCACAGCGGTGCTCTCTGAATGCACACTTGTCAGCTCAGAAATGTTTATCCAAATCCTCACCTGCAGCACCACTTTCCTTGCAAAGTGGGTGAACTATAAGGCATGATAGGTTTAAACAAACAGGTTTCTTCAGTTGCAAAATAGAAGAAGAGAAAGTTTAAGATCAATTCCCACAAGTAATTTTGAAGCTTTGGATACTAGGCAACACTCAGTGGCGTGGAATTTGGTAAAATGGAATTTCCATTTCCATTTGAATTTGGACTTGGATCTTCCTTTGTTTCTGTGAGCTGAGTGAGATCTAGGAATCTAAGGGCTCTATAGTATATTATTATAATGCTATTTTAATATATATATGCATAAACCATATTTCTCTTTAAAAGCACTGTAGTTTTACATATAAATAATATAATATTTAAATATCATAATCCCTAAGGACTAGACCAATCCATCTGTATCATAAATTTTTTATTGTAAATTTGAGGATGCTGTCAAATCATAGTATATGGTTGTATTGATATGTACCATCAAAGGTTTTTATAACCATCCCATTAGTAATTGAATCATAAAATAAAGCTAATAGAAAATGATATCTCAAGTTGAAAATACCTTCCTGAACTATTTGCCTGAAATGAGAAAAAAGTGTGAACTGAATGTGCAGAAAATATATATTTTTTAAAAACTGGAGCAACGTATCAGTCATATCACTAATTTATTGTATAGATATTAAAGCACTATTTTAACTGGTTATTTATTTGCTGCAACATTTAAACTTTCCAGTGTCTTAAATTCTATAAAACACACCGCCCCCCCCCAAAAAAAAGTAAATTTTGAAAATATGATGTTATCTAACAAATTTCTGGAAAATCACATTGAGAATAAATTATTTCATAGTCCTCAGTTGTTAAATTTTATACTCCAGCTTATCAGTGGTTCCACTGATTTTTATTTTCAAAATGTTCTTGAGATTTATGCGGTACCTTAGAGAAGTAAAAAGAGAAATTGGTGGCAGCATTCTTACACTGTTGTCCTTAAACTTCCCCTTTGTTCTGTGTATGGTAATGGAACAGGATGTCAGAGAAGCTGGTGGGGGGATGAGATTTGGCTGAGGCAGTGCTGGTTGTCTGGGAAAAAGGATGATGGAAACATCACCCCTTCGTGATATATTTTTTTTTTAAAGAAAGAGAAGATTGTGTGTGAGCAGTTCCTCTCTGTGAGGATAGTCCAATGGAGAAATGAAGCGGCAAAAGTAAACATATAAAGGCATAGGCTGAATATCAGGGAAAAAGATATGTTCAATAGAACATAGAAGAGTTACTGGAATAAAGGCCATGGGGGCCAATGGAGAAAGTGAATTGACAAAGCTCAGGAATCCTAACGCTATGTAGAATGGCTTGGTGTTATCAGTTATGATAAGCCTGTAATTATCTAGCCTATTTAATCTCAACATAAACTTTTATGATTTCCTATGGTATATATTTTTTAAGAACTATACAAGAACTCATTATTTGCAATAGAGGAGAATCAATGCTTAGCTGATATGCTCAGAGATATTATTAAATTGTCCATACCCTCCCCACCTACCCTGTCTTTTGTAAAGTATGTTCTCTGAAGAATTGTAGTTCATAAAGATGAAAGTTTGAGTTATTTTTCTTAGTACCTAAACAGTTTCTCCCCATAGGCTATGTTTACATGGAGCAATCAGTTTAGCTTTTAAACTGAGTTAGCTTGTCTGTTATTGAAACAGTTTCCAAGAACTTTTCGATATTATCATAGAATCTGGATTTACTCAAACATTAAGTGTTTGAAAGACTTACTGTTCGAAACTTACTTTATTGCTTAGAGAAAATATTAATGAAATCAACAGTGACTTTCTTGATTGGGCATGAAATGAAATGCCCATTAATATAGAAATAATAATATAGAAGTGTTTGAAAACAGACAGAAAAGTGTAACTGACCCTCTAGAGGCAGACTAATGACTGTTTGCTTTATATAGCTAAAGTGACGGTCATTTAACTTATGATTTTTTTATTCATGTTT
>JAVSCE010002915.1:0-37504 GCA_032199065.1 Smutsia gigantea
ACAAAGTGGTGGTACTAAAAGGATGTGTCCTCTTACTTAAGTTTAAATCATTAGGTCTTGGAACTGCCTACTGGTAGATCTAGTTCTGGATCATTCAGGTGGTTAATGATTAAGATTGTTCTTCTCTTGATGACTTTTGTAAACCTGAGTCAGCAAGGTTGAATTTCACATAGAAATATTTAAGTTAATATACTTTGGAAGAAAAGAAGTCCTTGATTCTTTGTAGCATTTGGTTTTTAAAATATTCTGATGGCTGTTGTAGATATAGTTACAGAAGTACTTATTTAGAAGATTGATTAGAAGGTTTAATTCCTAACCTGACTTTAATTGGTGAGATTCTGTACACCATGACCGAGTAATACCTGAGGGTAACCATAACAAACATGTTGAGACACCCTGCTATCTATTGCCAAAATAGAAATAATGTGGTAGATGCAGACTGACAACAAAATATACATCAAGATGGGAAGATAGTATATAAGGAAAAGACATTTGTATGAGCTGGCAGGTTCTCAGATGATTTACAGAATGGAGACTTTCGGCTCCCTGATTAACTTCATCTGTCTGCTTCCAGTTAGGTTCTTTCACTGTGATAATTATCAGACCTCTACCTAATTCCTTCATAGACAAATATATTATACTCTTTTGGGCAATGAATTTCAGGTGTCTTACGTAGACCCAGAGCACTATTGTTATTATCTTTCCTCCTAACCCCCAAATTATAAGCAAACTAAAAGAGAAGTAAACTTTTAAAACAGTCCTTCATTTTCTAGGTTTTTCCCCCATCTTTGTAGCTTAATTGCATCTAAGTTAGCTAACTATAGCTAAGAATTTTAAAACAATCAAGTAAAAATATAATTGACTTAAGCATCCTTTTTCTCTTTTTCCCAGATCTTAGTTAAAAGTCAATATAGTTTATGCCCATCTTCATATATACATATAAAGAAATAGAGCATACATGAATGTTTTCTTCATTAATTTGTGTCTCTTCTAATTTGGGGGCATATATTGTATTTTTTAAATTTATTATATGTGCATCCAGTAAGTAAATTTTTAAAATTTAAGAGTTTTTGTCTACCTTTAGTTTTTCTAAATTAACCTTGTGATTCCCATTTGTTCTAGCTGGAGTCTCAGCAGAAGCCATGCAGACTATCAGCACTGCTCCTGATGCTTTAGGGCTGGAAGCCAAAATCCAGGAGGAAGAGCATGACCTTGTAGATGATGACATCACAACTGGTAAGCAGAGACATCTTTAACATTACCTGGATGAGCTTTGTCCAGTATTGGAAAATGCTTTTAGGTCAATTATAGTGGGACTAAATCTGCTAATAGAAAGGATGGAAACTTGTATTGATGGGGTGTTTAGTTTTATGAGTCTCTTTAGCGTCCTTTTTGATCTTGAAGTGGAAAAAGGTGAAACTCTGTATTTAGTCTAGGTTTGTTTATTGTTGTTACAACAATGAGCCTGCTAGCTGTGCATTTGATTTTCTGGAGACTTCCTAATTCAAAGGCTAGGATTATTACTGAAGCCTTGGAACATGTAAAGAAATACCCCTATTAAGTTATGAAAGACTCTGCAATTATAGGGTAAACTGAAGAATACTAAAGTTGTAGTAGTGATATATGCAATATAGGCTGCATAAGGAAACTTACGGATAGTCTTTGTACCTATACCATACATAAGTGCTTTTAAAGTTATTTACATTGTTTGGAGAGTGAACATTCTTATTTGTATTATCACATAACCGGGCATAAAGTAAAATTTAGGAAAGCCATATTAGCATATATGCTCAGCCTATCTTTTTATAGACTTAAATCAGTTTCAATTACTGTGTCTCCAAATGCATTCGGCTCAGTTTCTCTTAGTGCATGAAGGATAAGAACAACCTAGTATAAATATTTGTATTGGTATTAAGAATGTCAAACTTTGGTATTTGGTGTGGATGGTTTATATGGTTAAAATCTAACCATACAAATCTATAATTGTTGTAAGGCAACAAATATTAACTTATTAGTAATCATAATTTGAAAAGAAGCATGTCCAAAAAATGTCATTAAAATTTTCAACAAAGATGAGAGGAAGAAAATAGCTAAAGGAAGGGTTTATTTTTTCATTTTAAATCTCTGTGTGGCAGTGCCATTCTTTACTGTTATCCCCTAAATGCCTTGAAAATTTTATCGATGAGAAAAAGTTGAGGGAGCCTAAAGATCCCCCTTGAAAATTTACAGAGCCTGTCTTTAAAAACCTATAGCCTTGTACCACTGCTGCATATAAGTAGTTGACTAAGTTGGCGATCATCTGGTTTTCAGTAAAAATGTGATGATGGTAGCAGCTGTTGTTACTTTTCCTTTTCATTGTATCAGTACATTGATTTAAAAAAACAAAACTTAGATTTAATAGAAATGATTTCAGAAATTTCCAACTTTTCTGAAAGTCACTTACATTTCACAAATTGTAGCTACTAAAGAAAATCATTTCATTTTCAGATTTTTAAAAAACTAGTTCTTTATTCAGTATTCTTTGCTTTTTAAAGTAATATGTAGATGTTTTAATCCCCTGTAAATTTTAAAGACCTTCTAGTCTATAAAAAGTAATGGTTCAATTCATAGAAGAAAAGTTGTGGCAACTACACTTACCTGGCATGCATTTAGTAATGTATATAATTATTGAGTCATTATGCTGTGCATCTGAAACCAATATAATATTGTATATCAAGTATATTCCAATAAAAAAAAAGTTGCCTTTGCAATAGAATAATTCAACTTGCATTCTGGAATAAAAGCTGAATTTTGAACGCTAAAGTAAGCATTATTAAATCAGTACCTTGAAATTTTGAATTATGTACTATCAAAGTCATGAGACAGCATTATGGCATATGACTGTGTTTTTATTTTATTGGTAAAAAATCAACAAGCTTAAAAGTAAAAATCTAGTTTGGAGAGTCCATTACTACTGCATAAACTATATTTTAATATGTTTCAGCATATGTGACAAATGGCTTTTATCTGTTGATTTATTCATTTCATGCCATGGGAACTAGAGGCAAGAGTGTTCAAAGAATTTAAATAAGTAAAAAGGCTTCCTTAACATGTCATCAAAGCAGCTAGCAAACAGCAGTCTGTAGATCGTTCGGTTACCTTAGATTGTGTGACTTGATTAAGATGTGGTATAGATTTTTGTGAGGGTTTAGAAGAAAACCATATTTCTTTTTATTGACTAGAATCCTATATAAATTACATTATGAAAAATATGGTAGATGCATTGAGGGAAACCTGTTTCAAGCACAATAATCTTATTTTGGGATAATCAGTGTTACCGAGCACAAGCAGTACAACAGGGAAATCTGGCCAGGTTAGCCATTCACTTTGAAAAATCTGTTTGTTTTTTTTCTGGTTATTTAAAAGGAATTACTATTTACATCTCCTCATAAAATAAATAGAAATTATATAATGACAGAGAGATTTGCCTGTATTTCAAATCAGTTCTTATTTGGAAACTGTAGTTAAGCTAATAGAGTTGTATTAATTTTATTTTTGTGGTAATCTGGGTCTTAATTCTTCAGTTATGGCAATTAAAATATGAGGTATAATTTAGTGCTTTTACAAGAGGCAGATTAGTCATTTTTGACATTTTTCTTTGGGTGAGAATGAAGTATGAATGTTGTCTTATGACACTTGAATCACAGTCTTTGTCAGTGTTTGTCTCCTAAAAGTAAAGAAGCATGGATGGAGAAGGCTGTGTAAGTGTTAGCTGTGATCAATTGGAACTAATTAAATTTATTTGAAATGAAGAGTCTTAACTGGAAGAGAACAGCTGGAAAAACTGGGAAGAAAAAATTGAGTCTTGATTGAGACAATTTAGACCTTCACCCTGTTATTTTAAAAATGTGCTGCAGTTTCTTTCTATATCTTTCTTTTTAAAGCTGATATCTATTGATCGGCTCTACAAAGTAATGCCAGTGTGTCTTGGCCAACACACATACTCGGTTTTACTTAGCATTCTATCTGAAGGTTGATCAAATTCTTTCCTTTAACCAAATGTTTTAAATTACATATCAAGGCCATGTTAGCTATTTCACAGATTAGCACTGCGCTTATGTAGAAAAAAATTGGAAATGTATTTTATGTATTCTTTGTAGTATTATACAGTATGCCTAGGAAATGCTGCTTCAGTATTTGCAATATGCTGTTTTAAAATCTGTTTTAACAGAACCAATAGCATTTCCTTTAAATAGGATGGTATTGTTTTTAGATAATTTTATAATTTCAGTGTCACACAAATATTATTCTATATCTGTGTGTTTGCTTTTGTATGTAAACTTTCATTTTTAGTATTGTAATTTAAATGTTTATTTGGATATATAATCAGTATTTGTAAATAATGTATTCTCATTTTCAGTATGATATTATGTTAATGGAGTAAATCTCACTAAAAACTGACTTACATAGAAATATGTTGGATCATCTATTTTTTAAAGTAAACCTTTTAGATGACTTTTTAAATTATCTTTATGTATTTTCATCATGGTAAAGGATGACATTCTAAGTGGGGGTGCATAACTTCACCTAAATGCTGCATTTTAAAACAACCTCTTCCTAATTGTGGTTAAAAATTTTTTGGAAGGGTTTCATTCACAAATCTGCATGGATCCCTTTAAGAAAGTCAGTGTATTCTTCTGAAGGTCATACTGCAGTGTCTTGTGCCTTGTTCAGTATGGCAAGGACATGCTGACCATATAACAGTAATAAAGGGTCAGGAGTCACTGACATTGTCAAAAAGAGACAGCTTGATAGTAGATCAGCAGCTCAGTTGACAGATTCAACTGCTTACAACAAAAGCAGCAATGATATGTGGGTTCAGATGGGTGTGTTGGCTTTATTTGTTATATTTTTTGTAAAATTTAAATTTAACTTATAAAAAAAGAGGTAACACTTTGTAAAAAAGAAAAAATAGGAAAGAATAAGAGAAATTGAAAGTGATATCCACTGACAGTTTGCTTTTTTGACAGAGCATATTGTCCACGCACTTTGCACTTTATTCTTACAGTATTTCTTTGAAGTGGATGCTAGTGTTTTTCCAGATATACAGATGAGGAAACAAGCTCAGAGAGGTCACTTTTATAAGGCCACATACCTAAGTAGTGATAAATCTGGGGCTTACAATGACTACAGCCCCACTTTAAGCTTATGCGTTATCTTAAGTGCCATCCCACAGTGCCTGACATTCTCAAACACATTGAAACTGGGCATGTTTTCATTTTCTTTTGAAATCTGAGATGATGTCACAGTCCACCTTTACTGCTTATGATATCAGACATAAAGAAGCCTGGTAATTGCTGGATATCTTATTATTTAAAATGCAAACTTGTTTTTCGAATTCACACTCAGAGATTCTCTCCTTTAGAAAAAAAGTTGTTTGTTCTTTAAATATTCTTTTGAAATTTGTTCTTTATTTAGGATGTTAAGACTGTAAATACAAGTCGTGTTCATTAATGAACAGTTATTTTATTGCATACGTGTGAAATGCAGTGTTTACTCTTCTATTTTGCTTTTTGAAGTCATTGGTATAAAACTGACACCTTAACATATATTCATACACTAAAGTCAACATCTCTAGCATATTAAAGACAGAGCTGAAAGGACTTCTAATCAGACTGAACAATGATTTGTGCATTTTACCATTTACCATACTAGGGGCCCTATTCATAAAATGTTTATACATTTGTTTTGACAGAAAGGTAGGAAATTCATCCTGTTTTGGTACAAGTAAGTCCCAAAGAACAAACTTGGGGCATTATGTATTTAGAAATCAGAAGTACTTTCTAAGCATAGAGCCAGAGTCCTTGTAATTAGTAAACTAGAATAAGACTTCTCCATTGCTCCGTCTCCTAAATTAAATTATTGTGTTTAAAGAACTAATAAATTAAACAACTAATTTTAAAAGAATATTTAAAGAACAAATGATTTTTTTTTCTAAAGGAGGGAATCTCTGAGTGTGAATTCGAATAACAAGTTAATTGTAAAATAAGAATGAGAGGGGGAGAGGAGGCAATGGAGAAGTCTTATTCTAGTTTACTAGTTATAAGGCCTCTGGCTCTATGCTTAGAAAGTAAGGTAGTATACTTGGTAATGTCCAAAGTGAGCTCATATTCATTCCTTGCTAAAACTCATCTTCTTTTATATTTATATCTCATTTAAAGGCATCACAAAAGGTACCATTAACCATTCAACATCCCAAAGTAGAAACTAAGGAATAATCTTTCCAACAATGTCCACATACCAGATCTTGTAAATTTACCTCTTAAATATCTCCTTATGATTTTCCTCTTCTCCATTTCTGTAGAGAATACCTAGATCCAGACTTTGATTTCTTTTTCTATTTCATGTTTTTATCAAATTCTCCCACAGCCATCTCCCTGTCTACATTTCCTGGCTCTTCTCTGGTTCATGCCTTCCCTTACTCGGTCTCAGAAGCCAATACATCAACCTTCATCTTCATTAGCTGCTGCTTAATGGCTTCCCATTGATTATAGCACAAAATCCAAACACCTTAGCAATATGTGTAGGGCTCTTCAAAGACTCCCCATCTCCAGCTCTGTCGGCTGCTATATCAATACTGAATTTGTTTCTCCAGAGGTTTCTGCTATCCCATGACTTATACTTTGCCTGTGCCCCTCCTTCTGCTTGGTATGCTCTCACATTTAGTGAAGTTTTCTGAGGGTTCCCTTCCAACACAGCCTGAGTGTCACCATCTTCCTGAAGCCCCTCTGGATTCCCCTTACATAGGATCTCCCAGTTTATTAACATGCCCTTCTGTTGTGTTCTGTAATACTGTTGAGTGACCATTTCACTTACCCTCTGCGAGTCATGTGTGGCCATGTGACTTTTATCTCTTTATATTTCCACCACTAGAATAGTGCCCTGGTACATGGTATGGTCTCAGAACTGTTTATTGGGTGATTGAATTTATGAATCCATAAGATAACTCACATTTCAAATAGCATTCCTTATACACTATTAATTTATTTATAACATATTTCCTATTCTTATGGAGTGTGTATGTGTGTATACCTCCCCTCTTCTTAGTGTGTATTCCTCAACCTCCCCTTGTTTTCTTAGTGTGTATTTAATGGCTCAAAAAGCACTTGTAACAGCATAGTGAGGGAATATAGGCTCATTTCCAGACAAAGTGTTTCTTGATATTGTGAAAATGAGACTTGGACCAGATTCAAGAGCATAATTAGTTTTACTGAATTAGTAACTGTTGATTCTCATTTAAATGTCTTCTTCTCTTAGAAAATAATACATCTTCAAAATTAGGAAAATGATGTGATCAATTGGATTTAAATGAGAAGATATGAAAGAATACCTGGGACAAATGTGTTCTGTAACTTAAATCTTAATGAGAGGGTAGAAGGTGGAATATACTATTATGGGATGCACAAAGCAGAGAAATAGACTCTTAGAATTAATTCTCTGTGATCTGCATTGACTCAGAGGGTGAAGGTGTGCTTACGGACATGGTCCTAGTTTCTCCTAAGTCTGTGAAGCCCTGTTTGGTTGCTCTCACTTCAGTGACACTTTTCTCCCCTCTGCGAATATCTCTCCGACTGCCCTGGGAGCTGTGTCACCTCACTTCTAGGCTCAGCTCTGTCAATGAAAACCAAAGTCCCTTGTGGTTTTCCTGGAGCTGGAGATATCAGTGTAGCTGTTGTCCAAGGGGATTGTTGTTTTGGGGGCTTGGTAGCTCCCTGCAGGGAGAAGCAAGATGGCCTGTACTAGGGGGCAGAGATGGTGAACTTGAGAGATGTTCGTAGGAAGGAGAGAAATGCAGTTTTTTCAGGAGGCCTGACTTTTAAATATATGCCACTGAGAATGAGAGTGTGGTGTACATAGTGTTTTTGTATCATTCCCCTGAGTGTCTGCAATTACTTATTTAGTACTGAGAAAAACTTGCTTCTTATCATCCATTGAAAATTTAATGTGTTCAAGATTTTAATATGTTTAATCTTATGTTTAAAGGCTTGGCTTGCTCGAAGATGGCTAATAAATACCATTTGAGTATTCAATTTCTCTTTAAAATTGTCTTAGGCATTTTGAAATGGGAACTCTACTTAATATTGATGTATTTTGACTAAGAAAGTATATATTTAAATTAATTAAATGTAAAGTATCAGAGGTGCTATAACATAAATTACTTTAAATAAACTCTCACATTGGCACTGAATCCATCTTCTATAATGATATCTCCCAATAATGGCACTTTTCTTTTTATAATTATGATTGAGATAATGTCACAGTCCACCTTTACTGCTTATGATATCAGACATAAATAAGCCTGATAATTGCTGGATATCTTATTATTTAAAATGCACATTTGCTATTCAAATTCAGACTCAGAGATTCCTTTAGAAAAAAAATCATTTTTTCTTTATTCTCTTTAAATTTGTTCTTTATTTAGGAATGCTGTGATATAACACTGTAAGTATAAGTAGTACAAATGTGTGATATAGGCTGTTTGCATATACTGCTTCTGCAAGGGGTTGGTTGAATAAACAGTAATTGACATCATCTTAGTCCACTCATCTAAAAGAACACATTTAAAAATCTGGAATTATAACAACTCACTTGCATTTATTGAGTACCTAGTATGTGTTAGACCATGCTATAGACTATTACTAATCCTCTCGGCAACTCATTGTATTAAATCTTCATTATCACTTCCATTTTACAAGAGAGGAAAATGAGGCACAAAATGGTTAAGTAACTTTCACATAAAGCCTACAGATAGGAAGTGGTAGAGTCAGGATTTGAATCCAGGCAGTCTGTCTCCAGATCGTATGTTCTTAAATGGAAGTAGTTTGTTTGAAGCCAGGTCATTTTTTTAAAAAACCTAACAACAAGAAAGAAACAAATGTATTCATTGTGACATAACATTTTCTCTTTGGATGGTACAGAAACTTGATTTTAATTTTAAGTATTGTTTAATTTTTTATATAGTACAAGGAAATATTTCATATATGAAGAAAAGACTTGCTGTTTTCTTAAAAAATAAACATAGATACTTAGTATAGGAAGACAATTTTTCATATTTTCTAGATAAAATTAAAAATTTTTTTGCTCATTTAAAACCACACACATAAATACTCCAGCACATATACAATACTAGATCACAAAGTCTTAGTGTTTGATCTTCAGATTTAATATTCTATATTATTTTGATAAACTTAGACTAAATAAGAAAAAGCAGAAATGCTTAGTTGGGTAAGAATGTATGAGCTGTTAAAAAAAAAAAGTTTCCTATGAGTGAATAACCTTCAGGATGAACTTAAAGTTTGGCCTTTTGTGAGCTGTGTAATAACACAGGTAAGAATGAATTGCATTAGATTGTGTCACGCTATTATATATCTGTATATTACATGAATTGCCCCATAATTGATATCAAACCCATATGACCAAAAGTTGTAATTCACAAAAGTAATGACAACAATGTCTCATAATTCACCGACTTTATGTCACACTTGTGAATGATTACTTTTACTGTGCAAACCATGTTAAAGGGAAAAAACAGGTTTTAAAATGGATGTGGGGTTTTGACCGAGTTCTTCCTGATACTTTATAGTCACTTTTAATACTCAAAAAGATAATTAAATTGACTAGCATCCTTGAGTTTTCCATGATTTTTTTTTAGAGTAAAACTGATTATCAAGCATAAAGGCTTTTATTAGTAATTTGAGATTTCTAATCACAAGTGAAAGTATTTGAGGTATAATCATGAACCTGAACGTATTTTTTCCTCCTGCGTTATATTAGAAAGAGTTCTCCTGTCTGATAGGCAGGATAAAAATCAGATGAAAATACGTATTTGTCTTAAAAAAAAACCTATATATCCTTAATAAAAGTAGGTGAATTAAATGAAGCAAACCTAATTTAAAAGGATTCAGGGAAACTGAACCAGCTACTCATTCTTTGTTTGCCCTTTTTGTATATATTTTTCTCAGTGTCACTGGTACCACCTAAAAGAAGTATAAAGAATATACAGTTTTTGTCAACAAAAACCTTGATATGCACCTTGTATTGTTCTATCAGCATATTCCAGGGAAGATTTAATAAAGCAAGCATTGGTTGAGAAGCTGATGATCTAATTTTAGAGAGAGGCTGTGCATTTCCACATTAACTGCACATACATATGCACATTTGGTAGACTTTAGCTAGGAGGATTCCAAGAACTGGGATTAGTTAGGTGTAGGAACTAATTATGAAGTAAGTCTGCATTTGTGGCAGAGGTAGACAGAAATGGGAAAAACTTTTGTGCTAAAGCTGTGGAATGTAGCAGATTTTACATTCTGGACTACATATAACTTTAAAGCAGTGTTTATTATTAAACAGGGATTTATAATGTTGAGTAGAATATATTGGCTTCATGCCTGATACGTTGAACTCTATTTCCATGGTTTTTCTTCTCATTCAGCAAGTATTTTTGAGCACCTACTGGGTATTGAGCACTTACTAGACACTGAATGTAGAGTGACATTTATCCTCCAAAGGGCAAAACTGATGACTGGTTGTGTTTATTGTTTGTTGGGAAATTTTTACCTGAAAAACTGTTACTCATAGAGGTTTAATGAACTCATGTTACTGTAATGTTAAACTTACATTTCATATGTGTGCCTAAGAATGGTTCTGTAGATTTCATAGAAACGGAGAAACAAAATGGAACAGGTTCACATCAGCTAGATGAAAAGCTCATCTGCAATAGCAAGTATATTTTAGGATGTTTTAGAATAAATACGGTTGCAGCACAGGCTCTAGTGCCCCATTGCCCGTGCTCACATCCCAGCTTCCTCACATCCCAGCTTCCTGCTCATTTCCTGTGTGGCCTTGTGCAAATTACTTGACTGCCAAGCTTCAGTTTTTTCCCCTGAAATATGAAGATACTAAGATTGTTGTCAGGTTTAAATGATTGATGCACGAAACCTCCTTAGCAGAGGAACTGGCACATAAGCACTCAAGAAATATTACATGCCTTCTTCCTTCCCTATTCTTCATTATCTCCATCATCCTGATACGATTTTCTTTAACAGAATAAATGATTTTTAAATAACTTATAAATCATTTATAAATAAGTTGTTTTAGATGAATTGATGTTTACTCTAGGTAGTTTGATGATCACTGCAAGGGATATAAGTTTGCCAGGTTAATTTGTACTTTATAGACAGAAAAATAAGCTGCATCCAAACTTAAATGCAAATTTTCAGTGATTTCTAAAAGTTGGCTCATGAAATATTGATGAATTATTATAATTTCTTAAGCACTTTTATGTTAGCTTATTTGTACCACAATTATTGTCTGAATTGAATCTGACCAAGGATAGCGAATTGTTTGATGAAATAGAAATAATGATGTCTTTAAAAGAAGATACTTATTTATACTTATAGTAGCTAAGATAGAGTTAATTTACATATTCACACCCGTGTTTGGCTAGTAGTATTGGGTGAGGAATAGGAGGGAGAGAGAGAATGAGACAGGAAAGCTTTTTGAAGATTCAAATAGCCATTTAGTTGAGAGTCACTGCTAGACTTAGGAAAAGATATGTAAAAGATGATAAAACCTAAAGGATAAATGAGGATCTTCACCATACTACCATTAATAGTCTTGCCAAGAAAGAAAAAGGAGGAACATTTAATGCAGCTTTCATACTTGGAAAGGATACTTAACTATTAGGTCATTTTTTAAGAGTTTCAAAAATAGAACACGGTATACCACAGCAAAATATCAATAAAATATGACAGTAGAATAAGGACATTTTCAGAAATACAAGACCCCCAAAAATGTACCTCCCATGTTCTAGTGGAAGAGATGCTCCACCAAAATAAGGGAATAAACCAAGAGAGGGAGCCTAGGATCCAGTGATCCAGTGACCAGATAACCTATCTTATAAGCTCTGGCCCATTTTATGCTTGCAAACCCTATTCCCACTGTTTTGTGAGCAGGCGCCTTTTAGGACCAGAACTTCAGGAACCTAGCCACCCTGAAGATTGCATGGAGAAGAGAATTCAGGATGACATGACGAGTGTTTGTATTTTAAGGTCTAGCAGTCCCTGCTCATGGGCAGTCTCAGTCAATGATTGGATTAATTTCACTAAGGTTTCCTTAAATGCATTGGACGGTGTTTCAGATATCTAGCAAGATCTGTTTCCCTCCCAGGCTAGCTTGATTTCTGATCCTAGCCTGCTTGCCTATATTCCAGATTTACACAGCTGGGTGAGAGTTTAGAGGTAAATTGTTGAAACATACAGAAAACCAAGTAAACAACAATAATAAAAGACAATTATTAACTGCAGGAGGAAAAAAAAAGTAGTACTGAAAAACATCCTGATTGCTATGCCACATGGTTGAGCTGTGAAGAGCATGAACATCATCATGAAAGTACAAACATTAATTATAATATCATAGTTACATCATAACTGATATAAAAACAGAAAGAAGGCAGACAGTGTGTGTGAATGTGGGGGGTATGTGTATATGTGTGGCATGTGCAAGTAAGTTGCGTGTATGTGAAGATCCCAATTTTCATTGACTGTAGTGAGAAAGCATAAGCCTAAAGGTAAGTTCAAAGCTGAAAAATTAGAATGTCCTAACAGGATTTTCTGAAAGAGCCAAAAGTGGTTGTTTTTGAAGAGTGGAAGTCAGGAATAGGGTTGAGAGACTTCTACTTTTTTTATACTCATGTGGAGGACATAAACAACTTACAGTTTCATGAAATAAAAACTAAATTTGAAAATATAAAAATTTTAAAAAGTAGACCAAGGGAGCATATAGTCAAAGGTGATAGTGAAAGGTGACATAAAATAATGTCACCAAGTCCAAGCCAGAATGAATAGGAAGCAGAGTGTGTGTTTCCACCCACCTTCCTTCCCACCCTGTTTGTTCCTAGCTGTGTTTCCCAGAAGACAAGAGACTTCCATTATGGTGTGAGATAGCATAGGATGGAAAGAGTGGCTGAGGCATTAACATTCAGTTGATGTGAGGGCAAAGTGAAAGGAACCTAGGTATTTTAAGTTAGTTTTCCTTCATGATGTAATGAACTGCATGCAAGGGTGATGAAAACTTGCTGCAGTAATAACAGAATCACTCTTGGTTACTTCTGAAAAAGAAAATGGGAAGAGTGAAAATGAAAATCTGTAGTTGGACAGAAGTCTGTATTTTTGACAATGGGGATAAATCGGATCTAAAAATTTCTAAACTGGTTAGTATACCTTTCAGATATACTAAAATTCTACAGTGGATTTTAAATATGATTTGGGAGCACTTAGAAGAAAAAGTGAGAATCAGAACAGGTGCCCCAAGCTTTCCCATGGGCTTGAATTTTATCACAGTGTTTCAGTTGTGTTGATTTTGTTACCATCCATCACCCAAAATATTTTTAGTGTTTTGGTATAAGATGTATACAATTCATCATAAAATGACATTTATACTCTTTGGGTTTTCATTATATACAACACCGAATGAAATGGGTCATTCTTCTGTTTATGGAAGCTATTTCTCATAATAAATTCAGATTTTTTAGAATTTGAGTTGACATTCCTTGTTACTGTCATTACTGGCACAAGTATCATTGTTAATGCCTCACTATTTTCTCATGACGTATTTATCAACTGAGTTACAGATTAGGGAAGGGAATTTCTGAAAAATAGGAAACAGTCTGCAAAGAAAATCCCAGCACTACAGTCCAAGATTCACCAAGACAGTGAACACACCTGTCGGTAGGGGCCGTCAGTGCCATGGTGCCCCCTCCAGGTCATCTCCGAGTAACAGTGCTTTGCACCTTTGGTTCTTGTGATACTAAGGTGTGTCTGACTTGCTGTTATATATTCCTGTGGAAGTTTTTGTACATTCCAGTAAACAGGTGATCCTTCAGAGGGCCTGGCTGATGGCCCAGCTCACCTTCTACTATTGAATGTGCAGGAAATGGCATTCACTCTTTGTAGTGCAGTGGTGTGTCTGGCAAGTGGCCGTTCCTTCAGATGCATGGGCTTCAGTGTAGCGGGACAGGCCTGTGACTCCTTGCAAGGGGTTTATGACACACTAGTAGGGCTTCTTTGAACTTGAATTCTAGCCAGGCAAAAAGGTAGGGGCGGGTGGGTGGGTAATGGTAATAAGGAAATCTTTCCAAGCTGGAGTCAAGGCTTTGGAGGGAGAAAGCAAGAAGTGGTGTTGTATTTTGGAGGAAATGTAAGTGGCTCACCATGAACATGTATAGAGTGAGGCAGGGCCATGACTGACAAGAGATGATGCTAAAGGGAGGCCCTGTGAAGAAAGGCTTTGTGTGTCAGGGTGAGCTGCTTTATCCTCATTTAGGGGACAGCCAGGAAATGCTGAAGAGTTTAAAGCCAGGTAGAGATGTAATCTGATTCGCCATTTGTACAAAAACTCTGGCTATTCATGCTGAATAAATTGGGGGTTAATGCTGGGGTAAGTGGGGGTGACAGGACAGGGAGACCAGTTAGGAGGAGGATGCTGCAGTAGTCTAGGTGACAGATGATGAGGGCCTGAACTAAGGTCATGTGAGTGCACCCCAAGAAGCAGATACACAAAATAACAAAGCAAAATTTAATATTCTAAGCTGCTTTTCTTAGAATGGTATTTAAGTTTATTTAAAGCATTTTGATTAAAGTCCGTCCTTTAGATTTATAATTAAGACAAGGTAATTCTTACTTAATGTTAAATATTCCAATAAAATTAATGTTTACATTTCCAGTTGTCAATTGAGGTAAAATGATTTATGTTGTTGTATAAGGGCATTCATGTGCCGTATAAAAATTCCACGCACACACCCATTTTTGCTATATTATCATAGAGTTGGGAAGACCTAATTCATAATCTAGTAGTTGGATCTTTTACCCACTGCAAGGAATCCCTCATACTATATCACTGAGCATAAAGGTCAGCCAACATCTGCTTGCATGGTGACTACTTTTCTATTGCTGCATTATAAATCACCACAAATGTTGTGTTTAAAAATAATTTCACAGTTTCAGGGGATTAGGTTGTCCAGGCACGGTTTAGTATATCCTCTGCTATGAGTCTCACAGTGCAGTCAAAATGTTGGCCAAGGATAAGTCTCATCTGAGGCTGGGGGTCCTCTTGCATTCTCACATGCTTGTTGGCAGAATTCAGTTCTTGCAGCTGTAGGACTGAGGTCCTCAGTTTCCACAGTTCCCTGCCATGTGGCCCTTTCTTTCGGCATTTCTCATCATAGCAGCTTGCTTCCTCAAAGTCAGTGGGGGAACTAGTACGTGGTCATTGTAATCTAATCCTGAGAGGGCCATACAACATAGTCTACTTATGGGAGGGGCATCCCATCTCTTTGCTGTATTGTATTTGTTAGAAGCTAGTCCCAGATCTTGCTCGCACTCAAAAGGAGGGGATGATACAAGAGTATGGCTCATTGGGGGTCTCCTTAGGATGCTCCCACCACACACGCCTATGCAGTTGTGGGGCTCACTGCTGTCCCTCTCATTGCTTCCATATTTTGCTTGTTTTGTTCTTGTGTATATGTATACATATATGCATGTGTGAAGCAGAGAATTTCTCCTTCCATGTCTTCTCTTTGTCCTTCTGCAATTTCTCATGTAATTTCTACACCTTCCCCCTTACAGCTCTCTGTACCTATTCCAGTTTATCAGTGATATTCCTTAGACACTGGCATCCAGAACTGACCCTGCTACCACTCGCAGACCAGTCCAAGAATTATGGGCCTATGACCTTCCTTTATCTGGATACTACAGTTCTAAAATTAAATTGGCCTTCTTTAGAAGGCATCCCACATTTTTTACTGCTACTAAATTTGAAATCACCTCAACTCCATTTTTATATGAAGTGCTGTTAATTCAAGCCTTCCCAGTTTAGAAATTAAACTTGATATTTATTTATCCTCTTTGATTTATATCTTGTTGCCTTCAACCCAACATCCAGACTAGGAATCTTTTCTCTGCCGTCCAGTGGATTAGTTATTCCTCCAGCCTTATGTCTTCCATGGATGTGATGAACAAGCCATCTATGTTGTCACATGCTTACTAGTTAATTGTGGACTGGGTCCCAAAGAGACTCCTGCAGCACATGGCTAGGGACTTAAACCACCTAGTCACCAGCCTTGACATTACTGTGTTGGTTTGGTTTTTCAACTCAGTACTAAACCAGCCCTTTTGCAATGTCACCCAACTCAGATTTCTCCATCTTATTCATGATAATACTCTGAGAGATTTCTTCTGGTGTCTTGCTGAAATCAGAATACATTTATGAACAGTATAGGTTTAAGATAATGAGTTTTAAATCTGTGGTACTGAGTCGAACCTATAAGCATTTAAAGAGGTTTCAAATTATTCGTGAAATGTGCTGAGTTGCAGTGATAGTGAAGATATGTAATTTTTAAATTAGCAACCAGTGGCAGTGATCATCCTCAGTGTTTCTGACTGGGTGATTGTCATGTGAAAGAGTAGATATAACCAACCACCTGCCAGTGGGTATCAGAAAGTTATATATATCTCAACAAAATGTAAACGTTTCTATTTCTGACTTTATGTATGCTGTGATTTTCATGACAAATATTTACTGATGGAATATTTATAAGAATGTTTAAATGCTTGTTTTTAAGAATGTTTATAAAATTTGTAATTTATAATGTTTGTAAACATAAGAATGTTTAAATGTTTGATTTGCTTGATTTAAAACTTACATCTTGTGTTACTATGTTTTTAAAGTTAAAATTGTATAGTAAATCAGGTAAGTATAAGATTATTCATGTGCTATGTTATTTTAAGATATAGTTTTACGAGAACTTGGTTGAGATAGAAAAATAGAAATCTAGACCCTTTTGGTATTAATACTTTGATTCTTTTTGATATTTAGATATATGCAGTTGACAGCATATGATTCATGAAATATATAAAGGACCTTACATGTTTGTAAATATACTATGTATTTTCTGAGAATTTCTTTAAATATGAAGTGCATTTGTAAAAGCTTCTTGAATTTAATTTTAAAGAAAAGAAAATGTGAACACTAATAGAAAGCTTTGTGTCATCATGTACAATGTAGTCAGATAGCCTACTTACCAATGTTCTACTGACTCACTAAAGCCAAACTTAACATATTTTTCCTTATTCTCATCCAATTAGAGTTGGTTCTTTTGAAGTAAAAGCAACAGGTGCAGTAACAGTTTTTTCTTCTTATCTCCAGCCAGGATTCACCTAAATTTTGGTAAAGAGTGAAAATATAGAACAAATGGAACCATCTGCCACTCCCAACCACCTAGCACCAACCCACTGTTGGGGACAATGCTGGTGCCACAGGAGTCAGCCCCTGAACAGAGCTCCTACTGGGCCTCATTTCAGAGGGTTAGGACAGATCCTGTGGGCACACATTTTGGGATATGATTCCATCACCAGCTAGTCATTTAGACATCAAAGAAACTTTTAATTTGCATTTAATTACTCTCTGAGAAACCACCCACCATATCCAGCAATAGCTATTGTATAAAAAACAACCATATCAGTATGTACTTTTATTGAAATCTGAAATAGACTTAACCTTCAAATGCTAAATAAGAATATGTTTAATTCTTTCTTATGTCTCATTCTTATAAAATTGTAAGTAAGAGAAGATAATATGAACAGAAAAGATTATTTTGTTTTAGGTAATTTATGCTTTATAATAATTTTCATTTCTTTGAAAGAAGTCTTTAAAACATCTAAGTAGATGGTTTAGCCCATTTATCAATGGGAATTTTTAGACTAACATATAACTTCAAATTAGGGTATATTACTATTATTTTCATGAGACTTTTTATTGGAATAATTTTTGTATGTTCTTTTGTGAATTTTTACAGTTTAACAAAAAAATCACTGAGCTTATAATTGAAGGTGACTGTGCAGAGCTGTGACCGATAAATATCTTGTCACACAACAAACTTGCATAAACAACTTGTCCTTTGTCAGGTTTATGAGTTGACATCTGTTCGAATGACAGATGTCAGTACAGCTAAGATACAATTTAATTTGGTGGTGTTAATCTAAAAGAGGCTCTCATTTTAATCATTTGCACCTTATAAACAAATGTGGCTATTGCCATTAACATAATTGGTTCCTTCCTTGGTTAAGAAGCATAAACACACAACACTAGTAGCTATTTGGATTAAGCTTTTATGGGTATGACCTGTAAGAATATCTCAAAATTAGCCATTGTGACCGTTTTGTGAGCCATTATGACCAGTCAGAAAAGAAGTCTATTGATTAGCAATGTCTGACATTTCAAAAATGGCTGTGTGGAAAAAATGTTATTGGATTTATTAATGTTTCTCATCAGCTGTGATCACCAACAAATTTAAGTAAAAATGTCACAAGCTGAATCTGCTTAACAATTTGCTATTGTAAAATTTTAAACAAGTTTTATAAACTCTAATTTTGATTAGTATATTAAAAATGCCACTTTATTAGATCATTACTGGTGGACTTAAGAAAAATCATGTGGGAAAAATAAGCAAAAAAATAACTTGGGAATTAGGTTTAGATACTGAAAGATTCTGATTTTCTTATTGAAATTCACATGACATGAAGTTAGTCATTTAAAAATGAACAATTTGATTCATTTTAGGAATACAAAGACATTAAGAGCTAAACATAATACACTGTATGTTTTATAGTGAAATACCACGGTTAAGTAAAAAAGCTAAAAATATATAAAGTTTGAAATATTTTAAAGCAAGATTTGTATTACTTCAAAGCAAAGACTGTATATGTTTATTTTAAATGTTATAAGGTTTCTCAGGTTTCTCTGTAATTGGCATAATTTATTCACATAAAAACCTCAATTCCTTGACCATTCCCTACCTTGATTATACTGTTATTTAATAAAGTTAAACACACAGGGACCCAGTTTAATTAAGCATAAATTATTTTTATTATAGAAATGTTGAAGTACAAATAAAACTAGAATAATGTAATAATATAATGAATGCCTACTGATTTCCTACTTCAACAATTGAAAACATGTAGTCAGTGTTGTTTTACCTATTCTCCCCACCACTGTATTATTTTGATGCAATCTCCAGACATCATGTTTTGTCATTAATGCTTCCATATGTATCTCTTGTTGATGATAAGTCTTAACCAAAATGTGTTTTTTTAATTATTAATATTATTATTTTGTATTATCTAATATCTAGTCTTTGAATTGGCATAAATTCTGCAGCATCAGTGAAATAATCTAGATTATTCTGTGCCTGAAAATTTCATTAGAGAAGAAAATAACAGTATAAAGCAGAGAGCTATGGTAATTAGCCACTTGCCTTTTGAGGTTGACAAACTCCTTATAACAGATGATTGGATGTACCTGGTATTGTTTTGTCCAGGTGGAGTGTTTTTACATGACAGGGTGAGCATATGGAAATAACAGAAATAACAGACCGAAAGGATGCATGATGGCAAGGTGTACTATTTCCACGAAGACGTGGAGTCAAGAGAGGAAGAGGAAAAGACAAGGGAGAAATGTGAAAGAGTGTGAGAGAGTCACCTGTGACGTTGGACTAGTGCTTTCTCCAGAGAAATGAACAATTCTAAAATGCAAGAGTAATGGAGACCTATAGAAAATAATGAGTGAACAAAAAATGATCAAGAGAGAAAGATCAAAGAAGAATACATTTTTTGAAAATCAGTGCTCTAGAAATGTATGAATTAAGGGGCCAAGACTATGGCTTTATTCCTGTTTTTACCAGTCATCTTAATAGGGAAAATGTTTTTAGTAAGGCTACAAGCACCATTTCTGTCTCTAGGTATAGACAGACCGGTACCTCACTAGCTGGACTTTATGATTTGCCTACCCAGTGTGCGTAAGTTCACCAGGTTTTGTTCAGGAGCTCAAGGTTTGATGAAGAACGCCCTAGCCAAGGAAACTTGGCCATTACTTCATGATTTAGAATTAGTTTCTGCTTTTATCAAAACTATGCATGTGAAGTCCTGCCATGTAATGCTATCAGAAAAACCTAGTTCATTCCTGAACAGGCAGAAAAGAATTTTTGTCCTTATTCTGGTATTTTGAGTTGCTGAAAAAAATGTATTGTGTTTGACTACATCCCAGTGTAAATGTGTATATTACAAGATTCTACTTGTGTTGACAAAAACACCAACTTGAACCTCTTAGGATTCAAGTTACCTCAAACTGCTTTTTTGGTTTGGGGAAAAGCAAACAAAACTTTACCTACACTTGAACTAAATGCAGCTTATCACTTTTAAAAATTTAAACAGAACTTGTTTTTGCTGATAATCTTTTTGTTGTATTTCTATTTATCATGTCTCCAGTATTATAAACTAGATGCTTTCTCTCTTTAATCCTAACAAATTAATCAGAGATGTACATATTTTAGAGATGAGGAAACCCAGATTCAAAGAGGACAAATATGTTATTCAAGATCACTCAGCTTATATGCAGAGAGGCTAGAATCAAACTTGGTCTGGTAATGCTAAAGCTTGAAATCTGTTGTGCCATCCCACCTAATATGTGTAAAAAACCTTGTATAGTGCCTGATATGGTAGTTATGCAAAAAGAGTTGTCTTATCTCCAATGGTGGGGAAACTGATCCGGGTTCTCATTTAAACAGTCATGTACACCTAAGTAACCCTGGAATGACACAGGAATACTTGGAGGCTCTTTCTAAACAGTTGGGCCTTCAGCTGGCAAGGAAGCCTGAATTAGAAGTTATTTATAATCCATTAGTTCATTGAATGCATCCTATAGGAGAGCATGTAGGGTACATCCTTTCTGCTAAATAACAATTACTATTCATTTTAGTGTCCATTTTAGAAATTTACTGCATTTTAATAGTCACCCAAATTTCAAGAAGTTAGCATTAGTTTTACTGTTTCCAAAATGATCCTTAAACTTTTATGCCATTCTGGAGGCACACTGATGCAATAGCTTACACATATATGGATATATGGACAAGAGTATTTAGATTGCTGAATATTTATGGATATTTACATTCATTCAAAATAAAAATATAAACACTTTTGCTGATGAACTTAAGTTTCCAGCTGAGTAAGTACCTTGGCATGATTTTATTAAAAAAGAAATATTTCCTACACTTTGAATCATACTGAGAGTTGACATGTTTGCAGGTTCTAACATTAGCTACCATGGTCACACAATTTGCCCAATATAAATATGCAAATAGACTTAAATTCATTGATTTATTAGTAAACATTAGATATTGGTTTATGGGGAAATGAAGGGCTCAGGCAAAATATGAAATTTCCCTAGAAGGTCTTTTCCTTTGTAGGTATGAAGTTTTAAATAGTTTTAAAACTACAAAAGTCATGTAAATTACCTTGCAGAAATTTCAGAAAACAGAAAAGGTAAATAAATATGGAATACCACTGTTTCAATATGATCATTGTTCACTTAGTGATAAATTTCTCCCAGTCTTCTTTTCTGCGCATTATTAAAGTTTTTATAGGAATACAATTTTATGTCCTGGTGTATCCCCTACTTAGCCTTTTATCGTATGCAGTATTCTTAACCATTAATATTTAATGACTTAAAAGGTTGGATGGGATAGTATACAAATAATTTGCCTTTTCATTTCCTGTTTTCTTTCTTTCCTCTACTTAACATAGACAAATAACCAAACAGAAGCAGAAACAATCATCATCGATCCATTAGAGGACCTGTTTTATTTGCCTTATTTAAAATATATCCTATTTAACCAATTAACTAATTTTAATGAGTGAATCACGCTAGAACTCACCATGCTGCCCAAACCAAGAACCAGAATATAACCAGTCAGTATGCCTTTATGAGGGTACTTGCCCCACTCCTTCCTCCTGCCCTCCTAGGTGACCGCTCTTGAATTTTGTGTCTGTTGTTCCCCTGTTTTGTTTGTTTTGTCTCATATGTAGAAGAACCTATTGCTTAGTTTCATTGTTTTACACTTTATGAAAAGCTGTCACAGTGTATACACAATGTTTTGGAACATGCTCTTTTTTCATTTAACATTGTATTATAAGGATTCATTTATGTCATACGTAGCAGTAGTTCAGTCATTTTTACTACTTGCTAATAGTAAATAGGAGGAAATATCATAATTTGTTTACTCATTTTTCTCTCACTGGACATTTGAGTTTTTAGAGTTTGTTTTTACTATTACAAACAGTGCTCCTATGAACATTCTTATCCATGTCTTCTGTATACATGAATGTGATTTTCTCTTGAGTATGTAGTCCTAGGACTGGAATTGCTCTCTTAGCATATGCAAAACAATCAACTTTATGAAGTAGAGTCAAATTCTTAGTCAAAGTGTGTGACAGAGTCTGTCCGTCTACATCCTGATCAACATTTGACATTTGCAATTTTGCCAACTGAAAAATGGTGTGTTATTGTGCCACTGGTTTGCATTTCCTTGCTAACTAATGAGTTTCAGCATGTGCATTTCTTCCTCTGTAAAATACCTGTTCAGGTGCTTTGTCCATTTTTTTTCATCAGAGCATTTGTCTTTTTATTGTAGAGATTCCTTTTGTGTTTAGAATACTAATACTTATATTCAAGACAAGTATCTTCTGTCAGTTTCTATCTTATATTTTTAATTCTGTAAGGTGCTTCTAATGAAAAGGAGTTCCTAATTCTTCTGTAATGTAATTTATCCATCCTTCCTTTTATGACTATTGCTTTTAGGAACTTAATAAATTCTTCCTTATATCATCATCTATGTTTTTGTTTAAAAGTTTTTAACGTTTGCTACTGACATGTAAGTTTTTAATCCACCTGTGGTAGATTTTGGTATATGGTATAATACAGAGTTCCAGTTTCATTTTTATTCATGTAAATAACCTTTTCTTTTATGGTTTATGTGTATGTAACTGGACTCTGTTTTTTGGCTCCTTGTTTTATTTTATTTTTAAATTTATCTAACCCTGTACCAAAACCATGCTGTTTAAATTACTGTAGCTTTATGGTTTGTCTTTATATCCCTTTTTCTTCACATTTTCTTCTTTGTATCTTCTCTCATTTTCTTCTTCAGAAGTGTCTTGATTATTCCTGGCCCTTTGTTCTTCCATAATACATTTTACAGTCAAATTAATTATTCATCACAGCCTGTGCTGGAAAACCTCTGTCTTTCCCCTTTGTGCACCTGCTTCTGTAAAAGTCACAGCTTTGAGAGGGAACAGAATATCTGTTTTTTGTAAATAAGTGTATCCCAAAGAGAGGGAAGAGGCTGAGCTTTTTCTGACAAATTCTGTATCCTAGACTCAGCCATCAGAAAAGTCATTCTAGTACTTCTGGGAAACACTGGGTGAAGGATGGGCCAGAAAGCCAAGGGAAGCTTAGGGAAAATCTACTGAGGGAAACTTGGTGAATGATAAATAAGACATATTCCCTAAGTTCTGACTTCCAACAATTCCCTAAAATTTCCATGAGTATCTCTGTGGAAATAATTAGTGTGCTTTCACACACATGACTGTTCTGACTCATAGGAAATGGTCCTTTGTGTTTATTTATTCTACTGAAGAAACTACTGAAGAGATCAACTTCCATTTTTGTGAATACTTAATAACTTTTAAAATCTTTTTTGAATTAAGAAAGAATGGTCCACATTTTACTTAAGTAGAAGATGTATTGTTTATATTTCTAGGCTATTATCCTACAATTATTAAGAATTCTACCTTGCTACCCATGACATATAACAGAGTATTGAATAGCCTTTGGTATTTCCTAAAATTCTTTAAGAAAAAAAAGCAGTACTTTGAAGCAAGAATTTAATGCCACTTTTTGGTCCTCCC
The DNA here is from genome assembly GCA_032199065.1 of Smutsia gigantea. Taxonomy (NCBI): domain Eukaryota; kingdom Metazoa; phylum Chordata; class Mammalia; order Pholidota; family Manidae; genus Smutsia; species Smutsia gigantea. The sequence goes on from JAVSCE010002915.1 coordinate 23,832, forward strand.
TCACTCATCCCCTGGTACATTTTTGAGAATTAGGTTATTAGCTGAAACCACAGCTATTATAAAATTTCTGCTAATGGCCACCTTTTCCCCTTATATAATTCTTTTTATTACCTATAAGGAGAAAGTTACATCATATGAGGAAGATATATGTCTTTCTTCCTTCTAATTACTTCTTTCTCAGCTTCAGCTAGCAGTGAAGATCTATCAAGTACCTTTCTAGGAAAGAAACTTAAATTCTGTGGGTAGTATTGGCTCTATAATACTAAAATCCTCTATTGGTTCACTACCAAACATTCCAGAGTAATTACCTTCCTTTGAGGCAATATGCTGGGCTTCTTGGTTCTTTTGTATTAGAAAGGAAAGTACTACATACTGATTTCTGATTTCATATTTTCTATTGGAGCATGGAACTCTGTGTGGGACATATTGGCAGCAGGAAACCTTATGCACAGATTCAGACATACGTGCATATGTAAATATGTGTTGGCAACACAAAATGTTACACACATACATATACACACGTATAAATACGCTCACATATATATACATACCTGTGTGTGTGCGCACACGCTGTGCGTATGCATCCTGGAGTATTCTGGAATACGCTCTGGGAATCTAAGAGGTAAAGGCATGGAAAGTGGCAAATCACAAAAAAGCCTTTTGATGCTACCATGAGGCTTTGCACTAAGCAGTGTGGGAGCATAAGGGACAGACCAGCTAACAGCTGACACTTCAGGTACAGCTTGAAAGGCTGTAGAAGATTTGTCAGAAGAAAGTAGGAAAGGGGACTTCCTGTCCTCCATTCTCTATGGCTTCTTTTCCATCTCTTAAAGATTAGTAGTAATGCGGTTATTTCCCAGAGTTCTCTGCTCAGTCCCCTTCTCTCTCCCGTTTTCCCTGGTAAGCTTGGCCAGTTTCACAGCATTACTCATCCCCCAACAAGGAATAATTCCCAGTTTTCTCTCACCAAACCTCATCTCTCTGCCGAGGTCCAGGCTTTTATTTTCAGCTGCTAGACTTAATCTGGCTACCCTTAAGGTACTTGAAGCTTAGTTACATTCAAACTGAACCTATTTTATTAATGGCACTGTTCACCCATATTTGAAATCATAGAATTATGTCTGACTCTTTACCCTCTTGCACTGTTAAACATAGACACACACGTAATGTTTTTTTTCATTATAACAACTTTTATTAGTTCTTTTTTTCTTTTGGTGAATGGCATTGATGCTTCAGACTCCATCTTGACAATTATAGGCAGACACAGTGTTTTAATGGAAAAAGTTATAATAAGTTGATAACACAAAAACAGCGTTACAGTGACTGAAATACCAAAAAGGAATGTAGAGGGTTATTGCTAACAAACTGCCAGTGAGCTGTTAGCCATCTTCCTGGATTATTGCAAAGATTGCGGTATAATACACTATCATTTTTAGGCTTAGCCCAATCAGATATTAGACTGTAACACAATCCATAAAAACATACATTGGATGGTGTAACAACTGAATTTACAGATGCATATTTTACAAATATTTAGTAAATTAACTTATACAAAGGCTAAAGGAAGGGGTACATTAGAGCTTTAAATAGGTTCTTATTTCTGGTTTCCCAAGAAAGTGGAACCTAATCGAATATCAGTGTAACAAAGAGTGCCTATGGATTACTTAGAGGTAAACATGCCTTTATATTAAAGGCAGTGTTTATTTTTTATTTTTTTATTTTTTAGATTTATTTTATTTTATTATTTATTTTTTTTATAAAGGTATTATTGATATACACTCTTATGAAGGTTTCACATGAAAAAACAATGTGGTTACTACATTTACCCACATTATCAAGTCCCCACTCATACCCCAATTCAGTCACTGTCCATCAGTGTAGTAAGATGACACAGATTCACTGTTTGCCTTCTCTGTGCTACACAGTTTTCCCCGTGATTCCCCACACCATGTGTACTAAACATAATATCCCACAATCCCCTTCTCCCGCCCTCCCCACCCACCCTCCCACACCGCTTCCCTTTGGTAACCACTAGTTCCTTCTTGGAGTCTGTGAGTCTGCTGCTATTTTGTTCCTTCAGTTTTGCTTCATTGTTATACTCCACAAATGAGGGAAATCATTTGGCACTTGTCTTTCTGCCTGGCTTATTTCACTGAGCATAATATCCTCCAGCTCCATCCATGTTGTTGCAAATGGCAGGATTTGTTTCCTTCTTATGGCTGAATAGTATTCCATTGTGTATATGTACCACATCTTCTTTATCCATTCATCTACTGATGGACACTTAGGTTGCTTCCATATCTTGGCTATTGTAAAAAGTGGTGCAATAAACATAGGGATGCAGATGTTTTTGAATCTGAGAAGTTGTATTCTTTGGGTAATTCCAGGGAGTGGGATTCCCGGGTCAAATAGTATTTGCATTTTTAGTTTTTTGAGGAACCTCCATAATGCTTTCCACAATGGTTCAACTAGCTTCCATTCCCACCAGCAGCACACACAATGTTTTTATTGCTTTGTAATATCGCTTCCAATTTCACTGCCACTACCCAGGTTTGTAGCTTTTAGTATCTGTTGTCCTTATATCCTAGATCACGTAAATGCACAGTTCCCAGAATGATCTGCTTAATAATCACCATGTGATTAAAATTTTTTCACTGGCTTTTAGAATATAACTTAATTTCCTTAGCCTGATATTCAAGGCCTCTGTGTTCTAAAACCACTGGATGTTCTAGGCTTGGCTCCTGCTTAGTGCTTTTAAGACCTCTATCTTGGGCCAAAGCAAACTGGTTCCTGGTTTCCCATGACTGGAGCACTCCTGCCATGTGCTTCATTCATTAATTCAACAAATATTTATTAAGCCTCTGTGTGCCAGGCATTGTATTAGGCTTTGGAGCAACATTGCAAACAAAATGACAGAAATCTCAATTCATATCTTCATACAGCTTACATTATAGCAGGAGGAGGAGGTTGTGGGGGAACAATAAACATAAGAAATTAATATATTTTATAGTATGTTAGAAGAAGGTAGGTACCATGGGAGAAAACAGAGCAGGGCAAAGGGGGTGTAAGAGGGAGGCCAGGTGAGGTGGGGGGCGAGGATGGGAAGTAGGTGGGAGAGACCTCTACTTCTGTTATGGTTTCTTAGTCTTTGGATGCACCAAAGACTATTAAATCCAAATAGATTTAGGGACCTATCGTGAATGGTACCTCCTCTGGCCCACCCTTCTTTCAGCTGAGGTCAACTGCCTTTGAATATCCATGACTTTCTTATTGTTGTTGCCCTTACTTAATGACAAGAATAGCTTTCTTCCTTCCGTTTCAATTACTTCGTAATTTATCTTTGCTTTCTTACTAAGTTCTGAGGTCTTTGAAAACAGTGTTTACTATACCTGATTTTTAATGTTTCTTTAAGGTAGTAGTTAAAAACATTGGCTTTAGAGTTAGTCTGCCTGGGTTTGCATCTGGGCTCCATCACTTAGTAGCTAGGAGATGTAGCCAGCTTATTCCAGACTGTGCCTCAGCTCCTTATCTCTGATCCCTCTGAAGTTGATTGTTTCTGCCTCATTTTCTCTGTCAGTCTCTTGTTTGTCTCTTACATTATCACACTTTGTAATTTGTAGTTATTTGTCTGTGAGTTTGCCTTCCTTCCCTGAATATAGGCAGCAGGAAGCTGGAGAATGCTGTCTGTCTTATTCCCTGGAATGTCCTCCTCCTACTTTGGATGAGTGGATGTTTATATGAGTCATATGAAAGTGTTTGGAACACTTTGTGTCTTATATAAATATACAGATAGAGTCGGAGATGCCCAATGAACATTTGAGACCATTGAACACAAGGTGTCTTTTGTTAATGCTCCTTAGTAGTGATGAAGAAAAAGAATATTCCTTCTTCACATGGTTTCTACTTTATCGTGGAAAGTCTGACTCTTACACTTAGTCCATTTCCTTCTGTTTCCCTTAGACATCATGTAAGCATTCTCTAATGTCTTTATGCTTATGGTTTTAGCAGCATTGATTTTTTTTAAGGAGTAACTAGTAGATAATTATAAGATATTTTTTGACTATAAAAGCAAAAAAAAAAACCCCATTTTATAGTAATGGATGGAAGAAGAGAGAGGGAAGGAGAAAGGGCTTCTACATTCTTTCATTGAATTTCAGCCCCTAAATATGTGGTAGTTCCTGGAATGATGGCAGTCAGTACTGATTCCCAAGCCCTTTGCCGCTGCTGACTGGAAATACAGAGTGATGGATCTGGGCTTCCAAGAATATGTGACTGTCCCTGAGGGAATACTAAAATTAACCCATATTCTATCCAAATCTTATAAACCATTAATGCTTTATAACCATTAATCTCCATGTAATTTCCCTATGTAAATAAACCATGAGTGCATGGTTCAGTTTTACCATCCCTAAATTTGATCTACGTTTACATCTACTTAGACAATCTGAGCATCTCCCCCCCTCGACCTAATGCTTCAGTGCTTTCTTCTAATAAAAAAATCAATATATGCATCCAGCACTCATGAGTAACCCTATAATAATAAACAGAGTACATGCAATTGAAAAAAAGTAATTTCAGGAAAAAACTGATTATGATTGTGGTCAACCACAGTCTTTTTAAAAATATATGTTGTGCGGTATTTGAAAGATAATAATCCTTTTAATTTGATTATACCATTTTGAGAAATCCTTAATCATCATTAAAGTAATCTCTATTAAAATGATGTTTGGAGCTCTTTCCTTTCACACAATTAATAATGTGGTTAACCTAAGGAATTCTAGATTAAGATATTTTGAAATCTCTGACTTGATTCAATTTTATACTTTTTCTGGTTCTCTTGATGAACATTTATGATGTGAACATTTATGAAGGAGGGTATTTGCATTCTAAATCATCAATTTTATATCAAATAATACGTGAAAATATTTCATGGGAACAAGTGTATCTTTTTATAAAAGTATACCTTTATTTTCCTAATAATGCAATTGCTTTATTTTTATGCTGGCTACTTAACTTTCCTAGTTGTCCATTTCACAAAATTTTCATGTTAAAAAATAAAATACGTTCTGAAAATATGAATTCTTTTTTACCTTTGCAAATATCAATTTCTTATGCAAAACAGGAATGTCCAATTCATATTATGCACTCTTTTACTAATCTTTGATGGTTGTACTTTGATAAATAAATAGATCATCTAAGATTCAATAGGCCAATTGCAGCATATAATAGCTATTCAGAGGCAATTAAACTGCCTTTTTTCATGCCGGCATGTGAGCCGCCCTTTCACAACCTTCAACTTGATTCGTGGTGATTCAAAATTAACTTAAAAGTCTTGTTTGCTGACAGCTTAAAGCTTAATTGACTGAAAGCCAAATAGAGTGTGTTCTGTATTCAGCACTAAGGCTATTGATAAAGCCCTGTGTAAATTGCGCATGGTGAAAGGCAGCGATTGGGCCTCCTGTTCTTGTATTAGTCCACAACTGGGCATTGCTGCCGTCAGGACCGCTTTGTCAAGTCTTTTATCACACCGGGTTAGCTCTCTCTGGAGTTCCTCCAGTGGCAGTGCCATCGAGTATTGAGCTCCTGCAGTACAGTGGGGCCTGCTGTAATTCTGTTACTTATCTGTGGTTTCATTTTTTTTTCTTTAATATAGTATTGGCCTTTCATTTCTGAGCAGGACTATTGGTAGCCTATCTCAAGAACCTACTGATTTTCTCTGTGTCACTTTAGGAAAGAGCAGGGTATTTAGGTTTTAGGGGTGTTGAAAAATATTTTAAGGAAAACTATCATGATATTGATTTGTCTCTCTTATGCAAGTTAAATCTAGCCCTTTAGAACATTTAATTAGGATAAGGAATGCATGCTTAGTAGCCTCGAGTGTAATGTAACTATTACATTACACCAACAAATTACACTGTTGGAATCTTTCAGTACTTTCATACAAAAAAATATTTCAGTGATTATTGTACCTTTTAGGCATGTGCATTTCTTTTTTTAAATTGATGTTTAAGGAGTAAATGAGATGGACTATTAACATTTATTAATATATTCTATAATATTTCATAGCTGTGCCTTTTCCATAAAAAAGCCCAAATAGATACAATTGTATAGAGAGAAGATAATTTGTGTATAAATATTTATTAATAAAGAATGAACAATTCAGAAGCAAATCTAAAACAATTTTCAGAAGCATTTTACTACCATTAGCTAGTATGTTTCTATATCTTGAAACTCTGTATACTTTATTTTTTAATGTGAAGATTTTGATCTAATGTTGATTTGATAACTTAAAAATGTAAGTTTATCATGTAATATGTTTTGAAGATATTTCACAAATAATGTTTATGTTGTAAGTCTGCCTTTTTGGATTAAGTCTATGTGCACTGACATTTAAATATGTTTGTGATGAATGCTCCCTTCTATTTTTTATTTCTTAATTTTATACAGTCAACTCTTAAATTTAGTATAACAGATTCAGTACATTATTTGAAAGTTTTTCTTGCTTACCTAATGTTGTCTGTATTAATTAAATATCTGAAAAATGCTAAAGCTTAAGTTGTTTATTTTATGTCCTTACATTTTAGTGTAGTTTCAGTTTTTAGGACACTCAAATGAAAAATATAAAATCCTGTTTTGATAACAATTTTGATGGAAATAATAATGAAAATATGTTTTTTCATTATTATGTATTCCATATTATATATAATGACATTGCATCTTAGACATTTGCAGAAAATGTGTTTTTCATTTTACTCGGTTTTTATTTTAGCACAAGTCTTAGAAGTGGATATTGTTCTATCTCTTATTGATATTCTGGTAACCATGGCTATCTAATTTTACCTGCCTTCCAATTGATTTCCAATAAGGACCCAGTCTATTCATAAAGAATCAGGATAAGTTGCAACTTGGTTTCAAAATGACTATAATTTAAAATAGTGTGTTACTCCTATGTGCTTTTCAATAAAATAGTAATCATGCTTCAAAATGTAAAATCCAGAAGAGTACTGGTTTTATTGAAGTTTCACCTATATCCAGTGAGATTTTAGAGTCAGAATGAATTGCTTTTATTGATTCTGTTTTTGTATTAACAGTTAATCTAACATATCTTTAAAGGCATGAATTATTTGAAAACAACGTTTTGTTTCTCTTTCATAACTAGGTGTTTGGTGTATACAAAATATTTATATTGTTAGGGAAGGCAAATAAATCCCTTTTCTTATTTTTACCTTTAAAAAAAAGGAGGCTAAACTTAATTGTAGAGATAATAAATCAAGCTTATCTTAATTAAATAACTGTAATGATAATAAAATCTTATTACTTAAAATTCAGGAAAGATGGTATGTTATATTGATTTCATAGTCAGTAAAAGATTAGCAGTAAGAGATTTTTGGTATAGCTTCTGAAAGGAATGAAAGCACTTCGTCAGACCTTGCTGACTTTGCTAGCACTGTTTTGTAGATTAAAAAACAAGAATTTACCTGAGTTTCTGAAAGAGTTTACTCATTTCAGGGGAGATGAGATCAGAGTCAAGTTCAGTGGTGCAAATTTTGTAAATTACACATTTTAAAAAAAAATGTTACATTTTCTGGCAAATAATTACATTGCAAAACTCTGTGTTTTTATTTATTGCAAAACTCTTTTCAAGGCTTTTGAGATTCAAGGTTCTTCTAAGAAAGTTTGACTGATTTTTATTCACAATATTCATGCTAATTTTGGATATTCCCATTTTCTCTAGTTTTCTGCACATTATACTTCTGTATAAGTAGATGAGTTTTAGTTTTACTATTTTTCTTGCATTTTTCCAAAACACTTTTTCTCTTTTATAATGACTAGATCGTTACTTTGTTTTTTAACTATTTGATTGTTCAGTGTAACTATTGGTGTATCTTAAAAAGTGAAAAGGAAAGGCTATTTTATATTCCATAATACATTGAATGTGTTTCTCAGTGCTGCATGTAAGAGAAAATTTGACCATCAAGAGTGAGATTTGGTTTTATATCACCTTCTTTAATATCTGAGGCTTTGAAATGTTTTATAATTGAAATATAATGTTGTGATATTAGTTAGTTTGGTAAATATTGTATTGAAATTGTTTGTATCTTGAAACTTTATGTTGGGATAGTGACAGAAAAATGAAAAGTCATAGATTGCATGGAATGATAAGCAGAATACTAGAAAGTTTCTAAATATTACAGTTTATATTTATAAAATGTGTACTTGGCATTTTAAAGTACTAATAGCTAAAAGAATACTTTTGTTTTGTATTTAGTTATTAAAGTATTCCTGGCGACATTTCAGATGTCGTCCACTTAAATAAAATGTTCATATAATATCATCATCATCATTTAGGCTGAAATCTATATTAAAATTGAAAGTGATAAGTTGTAAAATTGTAGATGAGATCATAAGTATCTGGCCATATATTTTTATATGAGCTTTTAAAAATGAATGAATTAATATCTGTCAGAAATGACATTTTCATTAATATTAGCTTGAAATTGAGAGGATTAGTATGATAGAATGTAAGAATTAACTTCTTATAAGTACAGAGAAAATTACTTTGACCATCAAATTTATGCATATGGTCCAATAACATTAATAAATATGGATCATTTGCTGTTATTTACTTAATATTTCAGGTAATAGAAGATAAATATATCTTAATTTTCTCTCTCTACCTGTATCTAAGATAATGCAGGGTCCATCATAGTAGATATTTAGCAATTGGAATGATCATATGTTGAAAGTGAGATATAAATAGCATTGATAAAAGAAGCATTATTTTAAAATACATTCAGGATTAAAGCCAAGATTACTTCCTGATGTATTCTCTGTTGTGATTAACTTAATTTTATTTGGCTTATATGTGATGCTGAATTATATATGATGCTGAATGGTAGAAAGGCATCAGTTTTTATTCAGATAGATCAGACAGGACAGAGTTGACTGTAATTCAGAGTTGCCTTGTACAAAAGAGGCCGATCATTATGTTGATGTCCTTTTTACTAATCATTTGTATAAATTGTCTTCTGATCCAGTAGTAAATATGTATTAATATTTTGGGGTATGTTTTGGTAAGAAAGGCATGGATAAACGGAATGGTTGAAATGTCCCTAAGTGCTAATGAGGACTTACTTGGTAGTCTATACTAATGCTTCAGTGGGTGCTGAATAAGTTTAGATGTTAAGCTTTTTAGGAAGAGTGAATGATAGCTAATGATTATTTAATGACAGATCTCTAGACTGAAAGGCATTTAGCACTCAAAGTATAGTGCAAAGCCTATTTCTCAAAGCTTTAGACAGGTTTATTTGGTCTCACCTTGAATAGAACAGTGCTGTATTGATTTCATTGGTGTGGATTTAAACACACTATCAGCTTAGAATAGCACTAGTATGCAGTAGAAAATGATTGTCTTAACCCTTATGGTGACTGTAAGCTATTCTCTGATATTATGACATGAACTTTGGAAATGATCATGAATTTATTTGCAATGTCTGGAGCCCAGTATGTCAGTTTTGAAACCAACTGTGCGTGTGAGCTTATAGTAGACATTAACACAGGGAGGCTTATGTAGAGGTAACTAAAAGTGATCATTTTAATTAGTAGTATTTTACTCCATGTATTGCATTTGAAGACATTTTTCTTCTGGGAGGTTGTTGATGTTTCTGTGGATGACATGGCTGATTTTATTACCCTGTTAAATAATATATTACTTAAATATTTGGTCTCTGAATAGTAATGTTTATGTATGTTACTTTGCATTTTTTCAGTATGTTTCAATATTCTATATATGCATTCCATGTAAAATCCAATTTAATCTAGTTACTTCATATACTTGATAGAGTTTCTCCCCCCAATTTTTTATGTAGAAAGTATATATGTAACATTATTAAATACTATAGTCCAAAACTTATTTTAAGAATTTTCTCTAATTATAAATTTGGTTTGCTTGTTATTTTTTTGAGAAACATTTTTAATTATGCAGGATTTGAAGATACTGAATGGATATTTGTCTTGGAGCAGGTGTCAAATATTAACTAGTTTCTCTATGCAACAAACACTGACATATAGGCCCATGAAGGTTCTGGAGATCAATCTGGAATGATGTCTCCGTGAGTCCCTACTCTTTGTGCCCTTCATTTACCTTGTCACTTGAACACTTAACTACTTGACCTTTCGTACTTGTACAATATGGCATTGCTTTGATTAGAAGAGTTCTATGATCCCCATTTCCTCCAAAATTCCACACTGACAGTCGCCTAATCTTGGACCTATTAGCTGTTTTACAAACTCTACTTCTGATTTGTTTTCTTTTTCTTTTAAATTTTTTATGGTATATCAGCTTTGCAGAAGAATTTGGAAAGTGATTGTAGTCAACATAAAATTATGCTATAACAAATACAATATTAGCAGATATGTGAAGTACCCCAAGGCAGCAGATGGAATTTATGTGTACCTAATTTTTTTTGATATTTGAAAGGTGGACTTGCGGTTTTTCGGTTGTTTCTGTGTTTTAGTTGGGGAACCTTTTACCTTTGACAAACTTTGAGTTGCTGTTGTTTTATCGTAAGCCAGTACTGTGTCTTACTATTTGATTATTTTGTAGAAGTCAAAAACATGGGATAAAGTACTAGAGAAATTATTCAGTTTTTTCTTTTACAATAAGAGAAACAATTTTATTTGAGAGAAATCGTAAGTACATGTTAAATTCTTCCTTTGGGTTGTTTTCACCTGCCTGTGTTGAACTTGTATCTTGCAGTTTGCAGGGCTGACCCTGGTGGTCTTGTGGCAGTGGTGGCAAGAGTTGTCAGTAAATTTTATCTTCCCTTGATCTGGTATTTCTTTTTCTTTTTTCCTGCCAAAAAGTCTCAGAGCAGTTAAGTACAATAAGAACCATCCTACGTTTATGTGTTTATCCAACATCAGCATATGTGTATTTTCTAAGTTTTACATAAAAAAGTATCTCTGTGTCTATATAAAAGATGAATTAAGAAAAGAGAAGATTATAAAATTATCTCTTCACAGATCCTAAGTAACCTAATGATTTGACTTAGGTAGACTTTTGAGGAAATGACTATGAGTTATCAGGTAGCAGAAACAGATTTAACAAAGAAAGAAACCAACGTTTTAAAATGATATGACATCTTACAAACTCTAATATCTGACTACATGCATGTTTAGGTTAAAATGTTAGATTTCTCTTTTAGTGTTAATTTTAAAAGTGGTAGCTTTTCCAAATCCATAGTGAAAACAAATCAATGGCTTAGATTTCCAAGATCTCCAGGTGCGTGTGTCTTGCCTTTCTCAATTAAGTCTTTGAAGGACTGTGCAAGAACTCAAGCCTCAGGATTATTTTAGTTTGATATGTGCAGGATAGGCAACTCAGATCCAAATTATAAATGGAATTAACTAATTAACAGGAGATCATATGAAATAGTTACATGAAAGAGAGTATTAGTAAACTGAAATATCCATAATATGTTTATTTGAGGTGTACAAAGAAAACATATAAACAGAAAAAAGGTCTGTGAAAAAAAATTTGCCAAATAACAACTTGTGAAAATTTGATAGACTAGTTATCTCCATCTTAAAATGATGAAATGTAAATTAATAAAGTCATTTATAAGAATTTAAAAGGCACATAATTCTCTCTCTTTATGTGGCTTAAAAATGATGAAAGCATAAACATGTAACAAGATCAGAAATGAAAATCCTGTGTAGCTATCTAATAACAATATAAGCTTTCTATTTCTTTATGCTAAAGCTACATAGAAATCTCACTGAAAAATGGGCTAAAATTTAATTTACACATATATATATTCCTTAGGGTATAGATGGACTACTTTTTCTATTGGTTGTGGGTTAATTCTGAGTATATTCTTAACAGCTTGAGGCTATGGGTTATTGTGTTAATGGCTTCTTGACTTTGAACACAAGTGCTTAGTTTTTGCCCCTTTTTTTCCAAAGCTTTTCTTTCTTGGTCATTTATTAATGTGATTAGTAAATTAAAACTTAGAACTTTGCTTTGGGCTTAACCACCACAACTTTGCCCAAATCTGCTAATCATTCAAAGGTCTAGCCATTAATTCCCAAGATATTATGTTGACCCTGACCCTGCTCCATTATTCCTAATTAACATTTCACTTATAGGGAACAAAACAGATGAAAAATAACATGTGAAAAAAGGTAATCACTTTTCAAAACCAGAGATAACATTATAAAGTAATTTACTGAGAAAAATAAAAGCAAGAAATGCCTTAGAAATTCTGATTTACTGCAAACTTTCTTCAAAACAGTAACTTTAGTTACATGTCATTGTTTCATTATTACGACCTCAATGTATAGTAATTCAGAAAAATGAATAATACAAACACTTCTTATAAATGAACAGATGTACATGTTAACTTCTGAAAGGTAGAAAAAGGCAGTTATCCCATTTGATATAAAAGTTATCCCTTTTGTATCACTGAGTTGATAAAGATAATTATCTAGGTGAAAATATTTTTTAAGCAAATCCAGTGTGTGGGTTGTCATTTTATGAATAAAAATGAACTCAGGTGTAACAATTTATTTCTCACTGTGCAGTTGTGCACAGGTATGAAATCTTCATAGAAGGTATTCTAATAGTCCCTCAAATGTTATCTCATGTGTTCTATTTGATCATTCAACGAAACACGTTATGTCTACTCCAGTATTTTTATAAGTTGTTCTCATTGCAGAAGCTTTCTCTAAACATTAACTGTATGAGAAAGATTATTCATGAGAATAATTTGCTGTTTTCAGATTCATATAATTTTACAAGCAACTAACCACTTTCTGAATGATTTCTTTCCTCATTAAAAAGCTAATAATGGTCTTCTTAAAGTTACAATTTGTGGTTTTTAATAGTTGACAGGTATCTGAGATTCACTTTTGAAAGGTAAAGTGAACCAAGAATTGAACATTATCCTTGATAATTATTAACTACAAGATTCCTGATTACATAGATGTTTTAGATATTTGAAAATTTTTTAAATCTCAGTTTTCTCCCAAACTGAGAATCTTTGCACTAAAAGAAAAAGGAAAAAGAATTGAGTTTTTAATGTTCATTTAGAGAATAAAGGGAAAAATATGATAACGCAGATCATGGGAAAACAGATGTAGAACTTATCTGTGTGAACAATAAGAAATTGTTACAAGAATTACCTGAAAAACATACAAGTTTTTCTCAGAGCTTAAGGTTTCCAATTATCAAAAGAATAGATGGACATATGCTCAGGATAGTAATAATATTATGTTTCCCTTGGGAAAAAAATCATTTGGAGCAGGCAATTTTTAAAAATTTTATCTGATTTTGTGGAAAACAGATTGGATATATTTTTGTCAAATGTGCGCACGGGCGCATGCACACACACACACACACACACTCACAATACATTGTATGTATGTGCAAGAGACATTACTTTTAAATGGCTTAATCAGCAGCGGAGAAAGATCTATGAATTTGCAGGACCTCTGGCGTTCCAGCAGGGGGCTATCGTGCATACGTACAAATTAATGGCATGTTTATTTACTTGAGTTTTCCAGTGAGGGGGAAAATAGTGCAGCAGCAGCAAAAACAGCGAAAGCCTCGTAAATTTGAGGAGTGACTTCCATGTGTTCCACCTGTAGGTGTGAGGAAAACACTGGCAGAT